>JACEII010000327.1:5981-32716 GCA_014332785.1 Antheraea mylitta | reverse complement strand
GTCTAGTTACGTTAACTACAAATTTTTGTTTTTCGTTATCCTGGAGAACCCCTTGCGTTTTATGGCACAAAAAGTATCCAGGATATAGCCTTGTAATATCAGTTATCACTGTGTTAAATTTCGTTAAAATTGGTTCAGTACTTTCAGAGTAATACGGGTTTAGATTCTAGATTTTAATCCTTTATCATTTAGAACCCTTTGCGCTTTATGGCACAAAAAGTATACTTGATGTAATCTCGTAATATTAGTTATCACTATGTCAAGTTTCGTCAAGATAGGTTCAGTACTTTCAGAGTGATACGTGTGCATAGGGACAGACAGACAGACAGACAAAAATTGTAAAAAGATTATTTTTGGCTTCTATATCGATAACATAGTCTACCATGATTAAAATTTTCAAAAAATATTTAATGTACAGATTTCGACTTGTTACAGTTTTATTATAGTATAGAAGATATGTCTAATTAATCCTCTACAGAAATTAGTAAATATAATAACTACATGGATAATTTTATATTAATTAGTATTTGTACATGTAAAATAAGTAGGCACAAATTAAAACAATTATCAAATGAATTATAGTTTATATATAAATGGGCAGAAACGAAACACTCAATTACATCTTTGTCCTCTTGAATTTGTTTTACTTCTCTATCCTAGATTATCACCAATTCTCACTAATGAAGATTGTTAAGGCAATTTACAGGTGGATAGTTATTACACTATAGTAATATATCATGGAATATATCACTTCTCTGACAAAATAGTTGTCCCTTTGTTACAAAAGTTAAGGTAGTTTTTGTAACGTTTTAGTTTCCATGTTTCATATTATTGTCTCTACTTAACTTCGCCTGTGCGCAATGACCAAACTATAAACCCAAAATGCCACCAATATCACACAACATAAGGTCAAATATACAGGTTTATGTTTAAAAAATAAAAATTACTGATGACGGTTAAACGTCCAGCTAAAAACTCCAGTCTTTCGAAGTCAATGACCGATTCGATGTCCATACCTTTTTATAAACCAGACCATGAGTCATTTATAAGTAAATCTTCGAATGTACCTATAAATAGTTTTGTCGAATAGTACTGACGGCAACATAAACACGTCATGATTTTTAAAAAATTAGTATTCTCTAACCAATGCCTGCGATTTCTAATGCGTTGATAACAATATGTAGATTTAGTGACGATATAACAAATTTAAATATTTTTTTAAATAGACGTTTCCAGAGATTACTACCTACAGATCTTATAATTTTTTTATAACAGCAGTGTAACATGCCTTCTTCACTAATATTGATGACTATGACGATGTACTAACGAAGAAACTGAAACCAAATCATCCCTTTATATTAGGACTATATAATAAAATATAAAGATTTTTTTTATTTAGCCTTTATTGCTGATACCATATAATGATTTTTACATACAAATTGTTTTAACTTAAATCTAATACATCGGGTTTCCCGGTTCCAGTGGTCAGCGTGTCAAGTCACACATAGGCCTCTTCCAGCTGCTTCCATTCTCCTCTGTTGGTAGTTTTTCTAGACCAGATTGTCCCTCCAATCAGCTTGATGTCATCTATCCATCTTCTAGCTTGCCTTCCTCTTTTTCTTTTGCCATCACCTGGCTGCCATTCCGTTATAATTTTAGTCCATTTTATTCTACTTTCCCTTATCATGTGTCCTGTCCATCGCCATTTTAACCGTCTTTTCTTTATTACATCTTTCACCTTAGTTGTAGATCTAATGTCTGCTGCTCTTTTACTATCATTTAGCGTCACGCCCAGCATACTCCTTTCAATTCTCCTTTGACACGATCTTAACTTTAAAAGATGTTTTTGAGTCAATGCCCATGTTTGGCATCCGTACGTAAGACATGGCAAGATACAAGAATTAAACACTTTTTTCTTGACTGTTGTATGAAAGTGTTTGCTTTTAAATATAAAGATTACTAAACTTTAATTCTGTCGATATTTTAATGATATTCTTACAGTGTTAATGTGAAATACAACTTAAATTGTTTGTTTTTCAAGCAATCGAGTTATCCAAATGATATGTTTCTTTTTGTTACTGATATGAATGTGTTCTCATTTGAATTTTCATATTCATTACAGTGTTAACGAAAATATTTAAATTTCAGAATTGTTTATTTAAATTATAAACAGTATTGTAGTTTTCATGTCTATTCGTACGCGGAGCAATAACTATATACTTTTTTTATAAAATCTATCGATTAATGAAACGTATGATGAATAACAACAAGCGCAATACGGCCAGAAATGCTTATGTAGCGTGTCATGACAACAAATTCTAAGTTTATCTCCTACGCTGAAGCTATTACTGGTTTCAGCATGAATGGGTCGACTTGCCCGGAGTAGTACCACCCTTTCACAGAAAAATGACGTGAAGTAACAGTGCATGCATTGTTGCGTTTCGTTCGGTCAGTGAGAGCGCTGGAGGGCCACCTAAACCTTCCCTCCCCCTCTCCCCCGCTCCCTCCGGTGTTGCAAGTGTCTATGGACGGTGATGATCAGTTAACGTCAGGTGACCCATATGTTCGTTTGCCTCCTATGATATAAAAAAAGAAACGAAAATACCGCTAAACGCGCCTAAAGAAATTTTCACTTCAATAAACCTCCTTACCTGTCCTACCTCTTTGTCTATAATATGGCGACAACTAGTTCCTGAACGGTACCATATTTTAACAACAGATTTATATTCTGTAGTACAAAGTTAATAAACAGTAAACTATGGGTATATTCACTTTATTCTGGTAAATTTACAATTATTGACACTGTTTCAAGGGATCCGCAAATACTTATATTGATCAGCCTTTATAAAAACATGTATTAAGCTTTATGTCACAGGATAAAGTTTAAGACTTTCGAACTTGATTTTAGACTATAATTACACACCATAAATCTGTATATTCCCCTGCATTTTAATTCTCCTGTCGTAAAAACCAGTCACGATAACTTTCGGCTTTAACTTTCCAATAATCTGTAAAAGCAAACATTATCTATATATTAATACGTGAAGCAAAAAAATTGTACCCCTTTTTAACCTATTTGCCGTGAACGGGTGAACTTGAAATTTGCCATAATTAAAGTTTATATGGCGGTGAAGTGCAGAAAGCTGTTTATTTTATATAAAATGCATTAAATTTATCAAAATATGCACTACATACACTACTGCTTGAATTTTACACAACATATACACACATGTAAATAAAAAAGACATTTTGACAGCCGCCAATAATTACGAAGTTTAAAAGAGGTTTTGAAGGAGGTTGCTATGCTCGACTGTATGTATTTTTTAACTACTATGTTCTGATTACCATTTTTCATCCTACATTCAACAATAATATTATAAAATTTAACTATTATTGTAATGTTTATTATTTTTTAAGGTGAACTCAGTTCAAATGATGATTTAATAAAAAAATGAGCCGAATAATATTTTGTATAATCAAAATAACAATTTTGTTCATAAAATTTTGTCCATGACTTAGACCTCTGCGGTTACAATGTTGCAATTCAACCTCATGCAGCAACAAAAAAAGAATTTATTTTCAAAAGCTAATGGTAGTATTAAAAACATCTTTGTCTTAGATTCACATTCACAGTATTGTGCATCCATTACTTTTCCAAACGATAATACTGGGCATATCACTATTTCTCATAATAAACAGGCTACAGTTAATTCAATATCACCCAGAAATACCACCCGCCCATGGTGTCGTGTAAAATTAATTGAAAATTGTGTCATGGGTTACGATAAATTTCTTTATTTTCATAAAGTTATGTTTTCTTAAAATTTGAGATTTGTTTCAAATTTATAATTATTAATTTCAATTTTCATCTACACATCGATTTTTTTAAATGTTTATATAATAACGATCATGGCAAATAACTGAATAGCCATGATAAAAACCTTTTATTACAGAAGTATAATAAATATCCTTTGACAAAATAACCCTAATAAAGTTAAAACTTTAAAAAATCAATCAACTATGGTCGAATGTCGACCACTGGGCGCCCACTAGTTATTAATAATGAAGCCAATGAAATACAATATATTGAACTTGATTTTGCTCGCAATTTCGCTCGCATTATTATATATAAAAATGTAAAATTATAATTTAAATAAATTGACTAGATATATCAAAATATGATTCGCCATTATGAGATCTTGTTCTTAAAAATCAACCTAGTGCTCAAATAATTATAATTTATGATTAATGAGTGGACGATGTTGAAGTGTTTTCAGTTGTACTGGAACTTAGTAAAAACTCATTCACCTATTAAATCTTTAATATTCCCATCACTGCCTCCGTATTCTGTAGGTAACACACTATCATGTACGGTCTCATACAAACCTTCATAATTGTATCCGAATACTTTTATCTGGAAAACAAAACATGTATTAGACGTTTAGTGACATTGATTTTGTAAATAAGTACGACGAAAACAAACGACGATCGTAGGGCACATTTATTCTTTTATAGGGACAGTTACTTCTTACAAATCGATTGCTAAGCATCTATGAACGTATTCCGATTAATTAGCCCCGTTAGGTTTTGGAAGACACATTACATACGGTTATGCTGAGACTTCACAGCAAATAAATTACTATATACTCTTTTTAACCGATTTCCCGTGAACGGGTGAACTTGAAATTAGGCATAGTTAAAGTTTATATGGCGGAGAAGTGCAGAAAGCTATTTATTTTATATAAAATGCGTTAGAAGTACATTAAACTAATTAAAATAAGCATTACTCACACTGATGCTTGAATTTTACACGACATATACACACACATGTAATAGAAAAAGACAGTTTGACAGATCCTTCACTCTACTCTTACGTTCCAATTACCTACCTTTTCAATATTTTTAACATATCTATTGAGATCAAGGTCCCCTTCCGGCTTTGAGAAGGCAGTAAAACTTCAGGAATTCAGTGGACTGTATATTTTAAAAGAATACTGTTACATTTCTTCAATCGTGTCTTGAGAGCCGGTGGTTTGCAATACATTTTTTTTCTTATATAAATACACGATTACATTCTAACAACTAGTACATTTCTTATGTCCTAAGGATGCCGCCATTTGCCATACACATTTACAATTTACATTAATCGACGATACATTTTACGTGGTGGTTCAGTACAATTTCCTTCAAATAATAAGAATAATCGGTTTGGCGGTTAAATTCAAATATTATTAACGATACTTTTAATCGTTACATAAGGCTATTCACTTGAGTAATATACATAAGAACACATTGTTTACTCTTTATAAAACATTATGCCTCAAGTTACACTAACATAAACATTATATATTAACACATACGGTTTCACCGTGACATATTCTATGTACGAGACATTAAGCGACATAATTCTCATTAATACTACATAGAACATATTATCATCGACATAAGATCTTTATTAATACATAAGACATTACAATAAACGACGTAAGACTCTTTAATATTCCAAACATAATTACTTATCTACTTTCAAACATACAAAAACTTTACATGAAAAATTATGACTATTTATAATACTTAACGTTGTTAAGCCTCGCAAGACTTTTACGTCATAATGCCTGCTCTACCTAAGACATTTTTATGTATCTTATTAGATAAATATTAACGAGGCTCAGCTGTCCGTAACAATATCTGATGTTGCGTCCCTTACATGCCCTTTAAATGAACTGGTCAAATTGTAGGTTAATTTTATTATAATATATTGTGTAAATTTATAATATCCATTAATAAATAATTGATAAACAATATATCTTTATTAAATTTATAGAAACACTGAAATAATAATTATTCTGTTTCGTCTTACTGAATATTACATTTTTTAGGTGACAAAACTGTTTTCTCTTTATGTAGTGACATTGCTTGATGTTGTCATAAAAGTAAAGCAATGCTACCAGATGTCAAAATTTTAATGTTTAGTATTTTTTCTTAGTGAACTCACTTAAAAAACAATACTTTGTAAAATCAAAATTAGAAAATATGTTTGCTAATGAAAATAATCTATGACTTAGATCTTCGCCGTTACAATGATTCAGTTCAACCTGATGTAACAATCGTATTTAGTACAGTTGATGATGAATTTTGAACAAGAATGAATTCATTTTCAAAAGTTTATGCTAGTATTAAAAATACATTTTTGTTTTGGATTAATTATATGATTCTATTATGTATCCATCACTTTTCCAAATGATGACACTGGCCATATCACTATTCCTCACAATGTACAGACTACATATAATTCAATATTACCCAGAAGGACCCATGTGTTGTGTAAAATTAATTGAAAATTGTGTCATATTTTGTATCGTACTGGCCATAAAAATTGTCTCTGGCCTTTTAAAAAATCAGCGATATATTCGATGTCATATATATACAAAATTTTTCCTCGACAAAAGAAGTGGATATTAAAAGATTCGGTTGCAAAGTCAGTGTTTGATTTTATCATAATTTTACATTGAACACGCCCCAAAATTGGTGACCTCCGACGCATGTGATTGACGCTCAAACATTATCGAGCAATCACAATATTCACAACCAGAAGGCGAGGCCCTAGACAACGGTGACTTCAACATTGAACCGACGAATTTCACGACGGCCAACTACGCAGAGGAAAGGACCCGTGACTTCTCCACGTCAAATACAACGGTGAGATCTTTCCTTTACTGAACGTGCAGTAGAAATAACTGACAACCACTCAACGAAGGAAACGAACAAGGACCGTATCTCAGCTGGTAACATAGTGTCATTTTACTGAAACATTTATAATAAGACCTTGGTGTCTACTAAAATCACAGCCAGATGACTCCTGAACCATCAACCATCTACAACATGGACTCAACAGCAATGCAATTGTCTTCGCTTAAAGAGATGGTGCAGCAACTTACTCATGAAGTGGCATCATTAAAAAATCAACAGCACCGTGTATCCCGTAGCCGCTCTGTTTTGACCAGCAGAAAACGGAGCCATACACCTGCGCTACGATGTTGGTATCACAATAAATTGTGTAGGAAAGCCAAGAAATGTACTCCTCCTTGTAATTGGAGTGAGGAAAAACTCAAGCAGCAATCAGTAACGGCGGGCACTGATTGCTGTTCATTAGAAAATAATAACCGTCGCTTATTTGTTACTGACAGGATCACGAAGCACCGGTTCCTAGTCGATACGGGGTCTGATCTATGCTGTTTCCCTTATAGCTGGTTACGAGAAAAAAGATGCCCCTCTAACTGGGAGCTCAGTGCCGCTAACGGCAGCTCAATTAGAACTTTTTGCACTGTCACTCTCCGACTCGACTTGGGACTACGCCGTGATTTTAATTGGGAATTTGTAGTCGCAAATGTCAGTACTGCCATTATTGGCGCAGATTTCTTGGCACATTACCGCCTTTTACCAAACTGTCACAATAAGAGGATAGAGGATGGTAAGACTGGTCTGTCAGCAAACGCTTCCACAGCCGTTAATTAGCATTCTAGCGTTAAGGGAATAGGTCCCTCGGATTCTGCATTTGCATAAGTGCTTACCCAATTCTCAGACATTTTCCGACCTCCCGGTCTTCCTCGCTTTCATAAGCACAACACAGTCCACCATGTCCGAACAACAGATGGGCCTCCAGTATCATGTCGACCTCGTCGGTTAGCTCCTCAGAAACTTACTGCTGCTAAGAGAATTTGAAAATGAATTGCCAAGAGAATTTGAAAGCATGGTACGGAACGGCATTGCCCGCCCGTCTCAAAGTGCTTGGTCCTCTCCGCTTCATATGACGGTCAAGAAAGACCTTTCTTGGCGTCCTTGCGGCGATTATCGCGCATTAAACGCGCGAACCATACCTGACCGTTATCCTGTCCGACATATGAACGATTTCAGCCACAATCTAGCAGGTTCGAAAATTTTCAGTACCATCGACCTGGTAAAGGCGTACCATCAGATTCCGGTATACCACGAGGATATCCCGAAGACCGCCATTGTTACACCATATGGCCTTTTCGAATTCCCCTATATGACCTTTGGTTTACGCAATGCTGGACAAACGTTTCAAAGATTCATTGATGAGGTCACACAGGGATTGGATTTTGTTTTCCCTTACGTAGACGATATCCTCGTATTTTCTGAGAACGAATCTCTGCACAAAGACTATCTCAGAATCTTGTTCAAATGCCTACAAGATTATGGCGTCATAGTGAATGCATCAAAATGTTTGTTTGGTGCCCAAGAAGTAGTTTTTCTGGGTTACACCATTAACTCAGAAGGAGCTCGTCCTCCTCAGGATCGAGTACAAGCTTTACTGAATTATTCACCGCCTAAAACTATCCAAGGTGTACGACGTTTTCTCGGCATGATAAATTTTTATCGCCGCTTCATACCGCATGCTGCACAGTTTCAAGCACCACTTATTGACACAGTAGTCGCCACCAACAGTAAAGGCGCAAAACCATTTTTATGGACGCCCAAGCTGATGGAGCATTTTGAAGCCTGTAAAACTAGTCTGTCAAAGGCAACTTTACTTCAACATCCAATTAACGATGCACCTCTCGGTCTGTTCACAGATGCTTCTAGCATTCACGTGGGATCGTGTTTGCAACAACAAGTCAATGGTCAATGGTATCCTTTAGCTTTTTTCAGTAAAAAGTGCTTATTACCAGCTATTAGCAGCATACGAAAGTGTACAACACTTTCGTTATATTTTAGAAGTTAGTAATGCAACCATTTTCACAGACCACAAACCTCTGTTATACGCTTTTGTACAAAGACGAGAGAAGCTTCCTCCTGCACAGCTGCACCAATTGTCTTTTATCAGTCAATTCACAAATGACATTCAGTACATTAAAGGTTCTGGAAACCTTATTGCTAATGCCATGTCACGAATTGAGGCAATTTCATTAGAGTAAGAATATGAAACCTTAGCACGTTCACAAGGCACTGATGAAGAATTTCAAAAATTGTTGAAAGACGGTTCAAGCCTTAAACTTACCAAAATTAATATTCCTGGTACTGGCATTTCTCTATTTGATGATGTTTCCACAGATAGACCGCGTCCATATGTGACTCCCGAACTGCGGCGGGTTGTCTTCAATAAGCTGCATAATTTAGCCATCCCGGCGCACGAGCTACCACCCGCCTTGTCATCGAGCGGTATGTTTGGCCATCCGTTAATAAGGAATGTCATGAGTGGTCGCGAGCGTGTCCTGCCTGCCAACGCAGTAAAGTTTCCAGGCATAATACCGCTCCCCTCAGTAATTTTAAAACCCCATCTGGTCGATTCCTCCATGTCCATATGGACATCATAGGACCACTGCCTGTTTGCGATGGATATCGCTATTGCTTAACAGCAATAGACAGGGTAACAAGGTGGACAGAAGTATGGCCGATGCTTTCCATAACCGCAGAAGTGGTAGATATCTTTACTAGAGAATGGATCTCCAGATTTGGCATACCACTCTGTATCACGGACCAGGGTTCTCAATTTGAGTCTGACTTATTCCACAGACTCCTCATCACTTTTGCCACTACACGACGAAGGACAACCGCATATCACCCACAGGCAAATGGTATGATAGAGCGCGTACTTACTTACTTATAGGCAACTTAAGGCCTCTTTAATGTGCCATGAACAGTCCTGGTTGAATGCTCTACCATTTATACTTCTAGGCATGCGCTCCGCTTTTAAAGAGGACCTCAAGTGTACAGCCGCCGAGCTCATGTACGGTGAAAGATTACGACTCCCAGGAGAACTACTTGTTGCACCACAGAACCCTAGTATTGGTAAAGATCCAGCTGATTTGATCGTTAGGATGCGTAAACATATGTCGAACATTCGACCAGTACCGGCAACTCGCCATGGTAACCAAAAGTCGTTGTTATTCAAGGACATATCAACAGCTACGCATGTATACTTGCGTGATAACGCTGTTCGATGCCCTCTTCAGCCGCCTTATACTGGACCTTATCAGGTCCTTGAATGGTCAAGTGATGACAAAACGCTTACTTTGGACATCAAGGGTAAGAAAGTGGTAGTCAGTATCGATCGCGTAATACCTGCTTTCTTCTCAAGAGTTACTTCTCAACCCTTATTTCCACCATCTTTACCAGTCACATCCGTTCCTCCTATCCTCAAGCCACGTATAGACAATCTATTACCATCATCCTGCGTTACTCGATCTGGACGTCGTGTTAAAATAAACCGATGCTAGATTTGTAAAGAAATTTTATGTATATAGTTGTATTATTGAAATTATATATATTTATATATATATATATATTGTAACTAATTTAGGTGTATTATAATATTTTTAAGACTTGTTTGTAACATGGTGTTTTATATCAATTCTTTTTAACTTTCTTTATTTCTGTATGCTTTACTTTTTTATACTTAATGTAAATATGTGTATAATGTTATGCTTTGTAAATGTTTATATACTGGGCTTTCTTTACTCCGTAGGGGGGTGATGTAGCATGCTGGCCATAAAAATTGTCTCCGGCCTTTTTGAAAACAGCGACATATTCGATGTCAGATATATACAAATTTTTCCTCGACAAAAACAAGTGGATATTAAAAGTTTCGGTTGCAAAGTCAGTGTTTGATTTTATCATAATATCACATTGAACACGCCCCAAAAGTACGTATAATATAAAGGGCAAACTGTTTCTTATTTACTGTATTAGTTGGAATTATATTAATCTTTAACAAAGATTATCACACATGACCTGAACATTAGACGTTGATTGTGTATCTCTAAACACAAATTTGTTGTCGTATCAACACATACCTACAATCTCTAAAATTCTATAAACTATATTAGTTTCAAGGGCATCAGACTAAATCGAACACACTGCGATAACGTGTTCTATATAGTTTAAATTACTTTTGATACTGGTATTTCTAATTCCTAAATATGATTATAAAATGAATAAGTATAAATGTATATTTATAAGAGTACAGCAATTGTGAGAAAGAACCTTTAAAAAAATCATTATGTCATTGTGTATAGTGCCATCTAGTATGCCGTATAGAAACCAATAAGATATAGTAAACTATTCTGACAAAATATTTGTATCAAATAGTTGTAAGTTAAATCGGGTAGATGTCGGTTTCATTAGTAATTTATTAATTTCTTACCGACAATATCTATACATATAATAAAAATTAAGTGTCTGTATGCAATATCAAAATAAAAAAAATACTAACTCGCTGTACCCACAGCTCTGCAAGCGTTTTTTAACATTGTACTAGAGAAATATAACATTGTAAGATCATACATAATTATAGAAATACTATTTAAAAACACGGTAGTCCGGTGAAGCTGTTAAGACCTTGCTGGGTCAATAGCGTAGACATATAAAAAAAAAAAATTCAAAACAATTGTAAGCACTACACACTCGCTGCTTACAGTAACATGTAACGTGTACATTAGATATGTAAATACTAACAGCGTGCCAAATGAGGTTTACCATCAGCAACATGTTTGGAATTTTAACCCAACCCTTAGTGCTCACTTACACTGTGTAAGGAAGTAATGAAACAATAATTTAAATTACTATTTTAAAAATTTACATTACATTTTATGAACATTGCCATTATAATTAAGATTTTCTCTATATACAGAAAATAAACGCTTGTCTGTTCTGCAAGAAATTGTATTATGGAACTCTATACGTAATACGTCTATGATCAAGGATTATTAGGAAGCACTCTTTTGTCTTTAAAGTTACTAATAATTAAAATGTTGAATTGTAAACAATAAGCTGATAGTTATTTCCCTAGTCAAAAATAAAGAATGAGTTGAAATTTTGCTAAATTTCATGCAGGCAATGTCGCGAGTAACAGCTAGTCTAAAATTGAATAACCAGAATTACTATTTATAAGGTTCGCTATCTACTAGTGAAAGTCCCGTGAAAATCGGTCTATCCGTATCAGAGAAAGCGCTGTGGGCAAAGTCACGGTTAGCAGCTAGTATAAATTAAAGTTGCCGAAATTACTTTTTATAAGGTCAGCTATCTGCCAGTGAAAGTCCCGTGAAGATCGGTTTAACCGTTTTGGACATAGCACTACGGGCGAAGTCACGGTTAACAGCTATAGTATAAGTTAAAATTGCTTGAATTACTTTTTATAAAGTCAGATATCTGTCAATAAAAGTTTTGTGAAAATCGATCGGACGGTTTTGGAGATAGTACTGCGGGCGAAGCCACGTTTAAGAATTAGTCTAAATTAAAATAAAATAAATTACTTGTTATGATGTCCGCTATTTGTCGGTGAAAGTACCGTGAAAATCGGTGCAACTGTTTTGGAGATAGCATTTCGGACGAAACCAAGGTAACAGTTAGTCTAATTTAGAGTATCCTAAGTAACGCGCTGTAATTTCAGCTATCTGCATTCTATTTCTTCTGCTGTTTCTATTTTACCACTCTATTCTTTTTTAAATTATCAGTTACGAAATGACCAGTATGTGTCTTATACGCTGCAAGTCCTAAGTCATCTTTGAGAATATGCGACATGGTTCTAGGCATCTATCTTCATCTCCCCAGATAAAATCTTTTGCTTTAGGACGGGATTTCTTCGAATTCTTTCCCTTACATACTGCTTTGACCACCTTTTTCGTACGAACACTACGTGGAAGGCCAGATCTTTTTCTGTCACAAACAGAGGAGGTCTCATGTACCTATTAATATAGCCTGGTACACAAACATTTTACTAATACCAAGCGTATGGAGAGTTTTAAATATTCCATTTGGTTCCATACCTACTTTTTTCTGAACTGCAATTGCAGCGATTCGGTTCTTTTTATCACGCCACTCCATTTTAATATCGTAAAATATTGTACAATGTATTGGCACCAAAATGAGAAAACTCAATGAATAATCATATAAATATAATAGATTCCAAATTCAAATATAATATTTTATTTATTTTTTATTTTAACAGTATTTATGGCCAAACTAGGTATAATTATTGGTAACTTTAATGATAGAAGAGGTCTCCCACATAAAATCTATGGTCATAAACGTATTACGCAAAGAGTTCCATAATACAATTTCTTGCAGAACAGACAAGCGTTAAATTTTTTGTATAGTCACAAAATTTTAAATACTTCGGAAAGAGGCGTATAGCTCTGCAGTAGCTCATTGGCTGTTGTAACATATAAGTATTATTGTGTATGATATATACAAAAATTTATCTGAGCTAGAACGAACCATATTTGATCTAAGATAGTCGATTGTTTACTTTGTGCTTATTTGATTCTGTCAATAATTTTGGCTTTGGACATTCCTTTCATTCATTTCTTCTTCCACTAATATACCAAATTTTTATGACAAAAAATTTACGTGACAAACGATAAAGGTTACAATTCTTTATACTTTTAGGAAAATTATGAAACGATTTGCTGATTTAAACATAAATACTATAATTGCTGTAACAATGTCGTTAGAATTTTAGTTGTTACTAATATTATAATAATGTACAATGTATTACACATATTATATAATAATTTACTAGGGTGCCAGATGTTGTTGTTCCGCGCTGATAACAGAAAAAAAACCTTGACAAATTATATACCTATAAACCTTCCTCGTGAATCGTTTTACGAACTGGTGCAAACTGCATGAAAATTTGTTCAGTAGTTTTTGACTTTATTGCAAACACACAGACAGACAGACGTGGCGGATGACTTAGTTTTATAATATGTAATGATAAATAAATAGGCAGATACAAAACTGTTAAGTATATCTTTCTCGTCTGTTTTTTAACCAATTATTATTTATGGTTTAGTAGCTGTTGAAGAAATTAATAAAATAAAAAAAAAAATACAAAATATATTTTTTTCCTCAATATTGAAAATTTATTAATTGAGGTCAAATTTCGACCATTGCTAGTTATTATAAACCAGAAACATCTTCCAAATTCTTTTACTCCTCTTTTCTACATTATCACCAATCCTCACTATTGAAGATTGTTACTGCTATTTACAAATATAATATTTAATACACGGTAATATGTCATGGGAGAACTGCAATTTTCTAACAAAACGGTTGTCACGTTGTTACAAACGTTAAGGTAGTTTTTGTAACGTTTTAGTTTTCATGTTTCATATTATTATCTCTAATTTAGTTTGCCTGTGCACAATGCCCAAACTATATAACGCAGAATTCCACCATTGTCACATAACATAAGGTCACATAAACTGGTTTATGATTAATTAATGGAAGCCACTACATTACGATGAAATATCCAGGTAAAAACTGCAATATTCTATAGTCAATGACCGATTCGAAATCCATACTTTTTATAAACCAGATGATGACTCATTTATAAGTAAATGTTGAAGTGTACCTACAAATAGATTAGTGTTTTCGGTAGCACTGAAGACAACGTAAATTCGGCATAAGCTTTTTTAAATTATTATAGCCTAATAACTAACGCCTCCGACTTCGAATGGAGTGCCTTATGGATTTTTGATTAAATATTGAAGTCGGTTAATTCTTTTTTTTTTTTAATTTACTTTATACGTATTATACTATTTGTCTATGATATGATTACAACTAGTTGCTGAACGGTACAATATTTTAAGAACAAATCTATATTCTGTAGTACAAAGTTAATAAAATAGTAGAATATGGGTTTATTCACTTTATTCCGATAAATTTACAATTATTGACACTGTTTCAAGTGATCTGGAAATACTTATATTGATCCGCCTTTACAAAAAATGTATTAAATCTATCACACTGTCTTACTGTCACAGGATAAAGTTTAAGACTTTCCACCTTGATTTTAGACTATAATTACACACCATAAATCTGTTATATTTCCCTGCATTTTAAGTCTCCTGTCGTAAAAACCAGTCACGATAGCTTTCAACCTTAACTTTCCAATAATCTGTAAAAACAA
Organism: Antheraea mylitta; assembly: GCA_014332785.1. Classification (NCBI taxonomy): domain Eukaryota; kingdom Metazoa; phylum Arthropoda; class Insecta; order Lepidoptera; family Saturniidae; genus Antheraea; species Antheraea mylitta. The sequence goes on along the minus strand of JACEII010000327.1, from coordinate 17,784 downwards.
ATATTATCATTAATTATAAAGCCAGTCAAATAAAATATAATGAACTAGCTTTTGCTTGCGGCTTCGTTTGCGTTGATGTATATATGACCTACACATCGCTACTACAGTCCTTTTTTCTGGGTGAATAGTAACCTATGGGCTTTCCTTTTATGTGTTTCTAACAATGAGTATATAAAGTTTCAAGATGATAAGTTGTGAGTTAAGCCGTGAAAGCGTAACACACAAATTCACATTCGTATTTGCAATACTAGTAAGAACAAGTACAAATTAACCCGAACAAGTATTATTATAATGTCTTTATCATTCACAATAATTAATCCCTTGACTATCCAAAAATCTTCTTTATTTTATTTTGGCTCCGCAGAAGCATTTGCCAGAGTCAATGTTGTTTCAATGGAGATTACAACATATTTTACACAATACGTATCGTGTGATTATTTCAATATTCTAACAAGATGGTGGCTCCCTTTTTAGAATTTTCCAGATAGTTTTTGTGTCATCTCAGAATTCACGGTCTGTGATCTTATTTTCCATTCACTTCACTTATGCACAATAACCTAATTGTATTACGTAAAACTCAACAAATTTTACAATATATAGAGTGAAATAACACAAGATTATGTATAAAATCCCGCCAGAAACTCCAATTAAAAACCATAAAGGTTTAAACAGCATGCAAACAAATGAAGACATTATGATGCACTGGATAACAGACTGTTGTTAGTATAAGTTTTTTTTTAAATACCGTAATTTTATAATAGACTAGCTGACCCGTGCAACTTCGTTTGCACCAAATTGGTTATCACGCGAAAAAATTGTTTTTTTTTTTTTTATCGTAGCACGGCAAAATGCCTGCATTATGCCATATGGTAAGCACAGTACAATCCAAAAACAATAGCGACCACCGAGTGACACACTATCCATCGCTGGTTCCCACTATCATGCCGGCCTATAGAAAGCTGGATATGCACAGGCTGATTCCGAAACGCGACGCGCAGAAGCGAGTCACTATTACGGATTTTTTCACCATGTACATGGTGGTTGTGACCCAGACAGGTTGTAAAGCCCTACGACCCCGCTAATAAAAATGATACCCGATTGCAGCCACAACTACCGTTTCCAATTGTGAATCCAAACTATCCACAGATTCACTCAAACATATACCTAGATTGCATGTATTTTTTTTTAAATAAGCCTAGTACCCGTTCGTAGCGTCATCTACCAGGATCAATTAAAATAAAAACTACCCACATAAAACTGAATAAACATCTCTACCATTTACTTTATCATAACTATCTTCAGATTGTATTAAAACCTTTTTATACTCCTTTGTATTAAAGAAAAATATATGAACACCGTATCGAAGCGTCAAACATCGCGCCGAAAGCGTCAAATGTCACTTGCTTGAAACTATTGTCTAAGAGTTATAAACTGTTTCGAAAACGTATTTGAAATATATTTCCAACATATTTTTATAAATAATCTCTGTACCACTCACAACATAGTACCTATCACCTTCAAACCAAGCCAGTTTTATACATCAGGTTCAATCCCTCGGTAGGGATCCCTTGAGTGCGTTACTTGCGCGATACGGTGACACACAAATATACATCACTGCTACAACACTACACGATCACCCCCACATACGTGCACGCCTACACGCTTACACATGAAAGTGGAAGGGTTTACTTTTTTTTCCCTTATCGAACTGAAAAACTCTCAATTTTCCGATAATAAATATATGGAGGAGTTGTTGCGGCGTGTATGCTTGGTACACATATACGTTTCAACAACTCATACATATATTAATAGTTAGCTAGTTTAGCTAAGATAAGTCGCGATTTTGCATGCAACAGGCAACAGCCAAGCCGAGGTGTGCCGTGCACCCTTGAGCTGGTTGCCAAAATAAAATCGGCTGAGTGCCTTAAGCGCTCGCCTTAGTAGTCCGGTAACTTATATACGTATATAAGTTATTGAAACATGCATGTGTACCAAGCATGCGTGCCTCAACAACTCCTATATGTACTTTGTGTAGGAAAAAATCCTCTAAACTATATAGGATAGGATAGGATAGGATAACGAAAAATAAGGGTAGAACTTTTGTGTCACTGTATCTCGTGAGCAGCGTACTCAAGGGCTCCACGCCCAGGGAACAGATCTAGGCTTGAGCCGTTGCCGAGGAGGGCCTAATTCGGTGCGCGGGAGCGAAATTTACTCCCAAACCACGGCGGCGTGATCTGCGATTATGCGGGCGTGGGTGAGAACACGCTCTGTTTGAAGAGACAGGCTGGTATTGATCGTTCGCTGACGTGATTGAATCAGGAGGGTCGGTAAAAATGTGTCGCGGTCGTCTTCTATACTGCACAGCGTTGGGTACGGGTTCATCGTTCGCGGCGGATACCACTAACGGGCTGGGATGATTCGCGGCTTTTTCGAAATAACTACGTGTAAGTGATTTTATATACGCTCAGACAGAAGGCATCTCCAAGTCCTGTGGATATTATTCCGGACGTACCATGGAGCACCGGTGATTTTACGTAGGGCTCGGTTCTGGAGAACCTGCAACTTTTGAATACGATTTTGCGCATGTGCAAAGATCGAACAACTGTACGTCATAATCGGACGGATGCAAGTTTTATATAAAGTGAGTTTATGTCGGGGGGACATTTTACTCTTATGACAAAGCAAATGATAGAAACGACCCAAGACCATACGGCTTTGTTTCGCACTCTTTCTGTGTGTGAATCGAAATTTAAGTGTTTATCTAAAGTGACACCGAGATATTTCACCTCGCCGGCCCTAGGTATTTCGGTTTTGTATAGCCTGATGGTCGACGACGCATATATTTCAGATGGCGTCAATCCCAAGTCATACGTTTACGTTTATCGTTGTATATGGTGGTCAATAATGTTTAATAAAATGAAATTTGTTTTTTGCTATGAAACAAAATTAATTGGTTTGAAATTTATTATTGGAACGAAGTTCCTTACGGCAGGCTTGGAGGAGATAGGGATTTTGCTGCGCGACCGAACTGAAAAAAATGTAATAGTACAACCGTAACGAAAAGTACATGGAATAAAACAGTCAAATGAGACGTGCGCAGGCGCGACAGTCGTATACACAAGCGAGTAGTGTATAATACCTTTATCTTTCTCCTTTTTTGTAATTATTTCTATTTCTATGTATTTTTATGTTGTCAAACAAAAATAAAGAGACATATTTTGTTATTTTAATTGATAATTTGAATTACGATTACATAAAATTGAGCACGATTTTTTTTTTCAAATAGTGTCGATTCTACATTAGCCGAAGGAACTTCGTTCCTACCTGGTGGCCCACGACACCACATTTTTTTTTATTTATAAAATATATCGGCGGGTATATATATGATTGTTTATAAAAAATGTGTCTGAATGTTTAATTGCGTTTAAAAGTTACTGAAAAAAATGTTCCTAAACTTATTATTGATTAATCATAAATCAAAATGCCTATTAAAAATACAACGTTAACCCGCTACCAAGTGTCCTAAATTCTGTCTATTGATATATTGATAATTTCTGTAGGTGGTAGAGCCACGCTGAAGCTATTTCTTGTTTCAGCATGAATGGGTCGGCTCGTTCGGGCTAATACTGCCCTCTCACAGAAGACCGACGTGAAATAACAGTGCTTGCATTGTAGTGTTTCGTGCGGTCAGTGAGAGTGCCGGAGGCCCACCTCTCTTGCCCTTTCCTTCTTTCCCTTCCCTTACCCTCCCCCATATACAGGTTGGAAACGCACTTGCAAATCCCCTGGTGTTGCTAGTATCTATAGACGGTGGTGGTCACTAAACATCATGTGACCCACCTGTTCATTTGCCTCTTATGATACAAAAAAATATATATTGATATATTAAAGAACCAGGTATTCTAAAATTCTTGTTCTTTTAACGTTGCCGGCTCTTGTACTAAGGTGTCGCAAACAAGTCTAGTTACGTTAACTACAAATTTTTGTTTTTCGTTATCCTGGAGAGCCCCTTGCGTTTTATGGCACAAAAAGTATCCAGGATATAGCCTTGTAATATTAGCTATCACTGTGTTAAATTTCGTTAAAATTGGTTCAGTACTTTCAGAGTAATACGGGTTTAGATTCTAGATTTTAATCCTTTATCATTTAGAACCCTTTGCGCTTTATGGCACAAAAAGTATACTTGATGTAATCTCGTAATATTAGTTATAACTATGTCAAGTTTCGTCAAGATAGGTCCAGTACTTTCAGAGTGATACGTGTGCATAGGGACAGACAGACAGACAGACAAAAATTGTAAAAAGATTATTTTTGGCTTCTATATCGATAACATAGTCTACCATGATTAAAATTTTCAAAAAATATTTAATGTACAGATTTCGACTTGTTATTGTTTTATAGTATAGACATAAAATTTGAAAAACGGTGATAAAAGAACTTAGTAAAAACTTATTCACCTGTTAAATCTTTAATATTCCCATCACTGCCTCCGTATTCTGCAGGTAACACACTATCATGCACGGTCTTATATAAACCTTCATAATTGTGACCGAATACTTGTATCTGGAAAATAATACACTGTTAAACGTTTAATGACTTTGATTTTGTTATTGTACCTATATAATTACAAAGACAACAAATGACGATCATAGGACATTTTTATATTCCTTTATATTAACAGCTACGATATACAAATCTGTTGCGAAGTAACTATGAATGAACTCCGATGAATTAGCCCTCTATGTGCTTAGAATATATATTACTGTCGTCTGTACTGAGGCTTAACAGCAAATAAATTGAACGAAATAGATAATTACAACAAATCTATCTATACTAATATATAAAGCTGAAGAGTTTGTTTGTTTGTTTGTTTGTTTGTTTGTTTGGTTGAACGCTATGATCTCAAGAACTACGGATCCGATTTAAAAGTTTCTTTTAGTGTTAGATAGCTCATTTATCGAGGATGGCTATAGGCTACATATCATCACGTTAAAACCAATAGGAGCTGAGCACTGATGAAGAATGTCTCAAAATCGGGCTATTTTGGAAGCTTCCGCTGCGTGTTAATGTCAGTATTATATGCGTTGCCATGGTAACGCGATAACATTCTATCGAAAATATTTTCATGGTTTATTTTGTGTTCCTACTCAAAAAGTTTGTTCTACGTTAGTTTTGTTTTCAATTTTTAATTATACGTGGTACGTTTGTGTCGGAAACATTTGTAAAGTTTGTTTTGTGTTATTATTCAAATAGTTTAGTAGTAATAATATTCCTCCAATAAGACAGGCGAAGGAATTGATCCATACTGCCAATTCTAAAGTTGTCAATTTAGGTAATTGTTATGTATTCTTTAGCCAGTTTTCTTTTATGTCTAAGTTAATGAAAAGGTATAAGCGCAAAATTCTCTATATAATATTTCGTAAATTTTTATCTTCTTAATTTTCAAAACCAATTCATTTCACTTACGCACAATAAACAAACATTAAATTACATAAAACGCCGCCAATTTAACATAATATAGAGTCAAGTAACACAAAATTATGTATAAAATATAAAATCCACTGCATGACAGAACGAAATTCCGCCAAAAACTCCTCAAAAAGTTTATTGTACGTTAGTTTTGTTTCCAATTTTTGATTTGTGATATATTACGTATTATAAAAATAAAGTGTGTGTGTATGTAATATTAAAATAAATATTTTTTGGTGAATACATATATCTGTGGTGCTAAAAATATCAACATTTTTTTTTTATTCTGTCGATATGTCTATTTGTTTATTTGTTCCGAGTAATCTCCAAAATAGCTGGACCTATTTGAACGTTTTTTTTTTCTTAGAAATGATTATGCGATTGACCTAGCAAGGTCTTAACAGCTTCACCGGACTACAAGTAATATTTGAATGGGAATTTTACGGGCAAATCAGTAACTAATTAGCTGTTTTATTTTAAACTAGCGGGTTCAGCAGACGTTGCCTGCCCTGATAATAAGACAAACTATACCTAAACCTTGCCGAAGAATCATTTTATATATTAATGAAAACGACATGAAGATGCGTTTTGTAGTTTTTAATCTTATCGCGAACAGACATATAGATAGACGTGGAACAGGACTTTGTTTTACATAGTAGTGATGAACTGTTATCCGTTACTGTAGATGATGTGCGTGTCATACTTACAAATATGTTTGAAAGAGTATTATTGTTATTTACACTCTAATAACAAATTTTAATATTTTTTTAATTAATTCAAAAAACGCGTGCGGAGCCGCGGGTAACAGCTAGTACTAATATATAAAGCTGAAGAGTTTGTTTGTTTGTTTGGTTGAACGCGATAATCTCAAGAACTACAGATCCGATTTAAAAGTTTCTTTTAGTGTTAGATAGCTCATTTATCGAGGATGGCTCTAGGCTACATATCATCACGCTAAAACCAAAAGGAGCTGAGCACTAATGAAGAATGTCTCAAAATCGGGCTATTTTGAAAGCTTCCGCTGCGTGTTAATGTCAGTATTACATGCGTTGTCATGGTAACGCGATAACATTCTATCAAAAATATTTTCATGGTTTATTTTGTATTCCTATTCAAAAAGTTTATTCTACGTTAGTTTTGTTTTCGATTTTTAATTATACGTGTTACGTTTATATCGCAAACATTTCTTAAGTTTATTTTGTGTTGTTATTCAGAAAGTTTAGTAGTAATAATATTCGTCCAATAAGACAGTCGAAGGAATTAATCCATACAGCCAATTCTGAAGTTGTCAATATAATTAGTTATCTTCTATGTCCAAGTTAATGTAAAGGTATAAGCGCCGAATCCTCTACATAATATAACGTAATTTTTTATCTTCTTAATCTTCAAGACCATAGAATTAATGCTTCGTGGTTCACTCACTTATGCAAAATAAACGAACGATATTATATAATACGCAACCAATTTCTACACGATATAGAATCATGTAACACAATATTATGAAAAAAATATAAATCCACTACATGACAGACTGAAATCCCGCCAAACACTCTTAAAAAACTTTATTCTACATTAGTTTTGTTGCCAATTTTTTATTTGTGATATATTACGTATTATAAAAGTAAAGTGAGTGTAATTTATATTAAAATAAATTATTTTTGGTGAATACAATCTGTGATGCTACAAACATCAACATTTTTTTAACTCTGTCGATATGTCTGTTTTTTTATTTGTTCCGGGTAATCTCCGAAACGATTGGACCTATTTGAATGTTTTTTTTTTTTTTAGAAATGACTACGCTTAACACCTTCAACGGACTACAAGTAATATTTGAACGGAAATTTTACGGGCAAATAAGTAATTAATTAGCTGTTTTATTTAATATTGTTCGATAATGTGTAGCTTCATATTTTCATTATTTTCTTATATAGTGTAAGCACTGAGGGTGATATATAGTTTAAAATTCCAGTTATGTGGCTGATCATAATTGCATCCCATTCGATACACTATTCGTATACACATACATAATGTACACGTTACCTGTTACAGTAGATGATGTGCGTGTGATACAAATATTTTTGAAATAGTATTATTGTAATCACAATTTTAAATTTATTTGATATATTAAAAAAAACGCGTGCGAAGCCGCGGGTAACAGCTAGTATATATATATGTATACACCGAACAATTTAGTAAAGATTTTATACACTGTTGATGGCAATAGAAATACATATATGTTTTAAAAATAAAATTGAAACTTGTTTATAGTATTTTAGAAAAACCGTTTGACTATCAAAATGGCGTACTAAATGGTTTTTTATAATATTTATAAATATAAATCAATTATTGAATGTATGTAAGCGTATCACTTCAAAATGGCAATATCTGTTTGGCTATTATTTTAGCGTACTTATATTGTCATTAAGATTTTATAACAGGGAGTGATTTAAAAATGGCACGAAAAGTGAATAATTTGAGATCAAAAGCTACATTATGAAAGGGGAGTAGCGATACAAAAAATAGTAGAGAAAACATTGACTGACTGTCGTTCAGCTATTTTTACCGTATCATTTAATTACACGGTTGTACTGAAATGGAAGATTATGTGTCACTTTCTTTCGATACACCCGAGAACCGAAGCGGGCAGCAAGTAATATGTATAAATACAGTACCTGTATAAGAGAAGTAATAACTTACCCTGAAACCCGATTAGGCCTCCCACGGCAACGGCTCAAGCCTAGGTTCGATAGGGTAGGGAGCCCTTGAGTGCGTTGCTTGCGCGATACGGTAACACACAAATATACATCACCGCTACAACACTACACGATCACCCCCACACACGTGCACGCCTACACGTTTACACATGAAAGTGGAAGGGTTTACTTTTTTCCCTTATCGAACTGAAAAACTCTCAATTTTCCGATAATAAATATATGGAGGAGTTGTTGAGGCGTGTATGCTTGGTACACATATACGTTTCAACAACTCATACATATATGAATAGTTAGCTAGGTTAGTTAAGAGAGGTCGCGATTTTGCATGCAACAGGCAACAGCCAAGCCGAGGTATGCCGTGCACCCTTGAGCTGGTTGCCAAAATAAAATCGGCTGAGTGCCTTAAGCACTCGCTTTAGTGGTCCGGTGAAACTGTTAAGAACTTGCTGGGTCAATAGCGTAGACATTTCGAAAAAAAAAAAAACTTACCCTGTTCTTCAGTTTCGTTGTTAAAAACATCCTAAAAATTGTAATGGCAGCGTTAATACCTCTCGGTGCGTTAATTACATTTAAGCTTTTTATACGGACTGCGAGTGCGCTTTCGGAACATATTAGGGACTTTCGTGCTATGAATGGATTCCATTGCGTTAACACAAGAAAACCAGTCTTATCCGTATCCGAAATAAGATCCTACGGAAATTTAAATCAATATAAAAAAAAACCATTACAGTATTCATATATATTGTTAAGAATAAATTGAATTCAACTTACTATACCCGCGACGCTAAAATTGTCGTCTTCAAGAATCAGTATTTCCACAATCATGAAAGCTACCTTCATCAAGTCAACCAAAACATATGGCGTTTTAGGTAACTGTGACACTCTGACGATACATACGCGAGGTGAATCTTCCTTTACTACATTTCTTACGGGTAGGAACAACCTGAAAATATTTAGTTGTAAAGAATTAATATACGTTTGTTTCTGTTAAAATTAATTAGTGTCTTATTTATACAATAGGATGTAAACGAACAGGTTGGTTACATAATATCAAGTGACCATCACCGTTCCATAGACACCAGCAACACCAGAGTAGTCGCAAATGCGTTGCCAGCCTGTGCTGGTGGGACGGAGGAGAGAGGGAAGGAAGAGGGGGAGGTGGGCCACCGGCGATGTCATTGACCGAACTAACAATACAAGCACTGTTACTTCACGTCGGTTTTCTGTGGGTCGAGTGGTACTACCCCGGGTGAGCCGACTCATTCCTGTTGAAACCAGTTACAACTTCAGCGTGGCTCTACCACTTATTCATTGTCTTATGCGGATATATATGAAATCTTGTTGTTTTTAGTAACTATTCGCTCAAATCTCTAGTATCCACTAGAATTAAATAAGATATGGAATAAACATACCCTAGTTTGAGAAGCTCTTGAATCTTTGGATCGAAAGGATCTCTATTTGTATAGAACTCTGGTACAATTTCTTTCAAATTGTAGTATTTTTCCAATTTGTTCTTAGCTTTATTGATATCATATTTAATGCCACGAAGAATTGAGACTAACCATTGATTCGCTATAGGTAGTACAAAAAAAAACCTTGATTAAAATTACTACAGCGTACAATATACCTAATTTTATTATTATTATTCAGATAATTCGTAATTGAAATATTGCCGATAAATTATTGATGAAGTTGCCAATAATATTTTAACTTGACAATTGAATTCATCTTATTCTCTGTGAATATAATTATGAACACATTTAACATATTAATAGACATATTTTTATACATAATATGCATTAAATAAATGTACTATTATAATATGCTTAACAATCGTTGATGGGTGTGAAAATAATATCCATTCCCAGCTGTAATACAGCACAGTTTGAGATAAATAGTAAAATAACGCCTTTCAAGCTTAAAATTAATGATATCATGAGAAAAAAGCTTTTTAGTTATAATACAGTAATACAGTTTAATTTTACTTTTAAATATTATTGTACCTAATATTATTTTAATATACCTACAGAGTTTAAATCATAATTCTACTTTACAAATCATATAAGAAAATAAGTTTACGTACAGATGTTAGTTTATATTTTAATCGTTAAACCGTACTAAAGATCAACAACACGGCTTAATAGTTTTAATATATTAATTAGTTCACTCTAATATTATATATACATTGTATTACTTTCTAATTGTAACTACTACTTACGCAGTTCAAATGATCCTAGAGAAGACGATTCATTGATCCAGCTTCTTAAACTCTCTAGACCAGAACGAAGGTTATCAGGAGTTTCATTAATTTCTTCTTCGGCTTTTTTCTGAAGGGCCGCTGATAGAGTTCTTATATTTAGATCAGCCATTTATTATTTTTCTTGATTATACCTTAATGATACAAATACGTTGTTTAACTTTCACCAATAATTTATTATCCGAATGATATCCTATAGTACTAGCACAGTGCAAGTAAAATATCACAACATCAGTAGTCCGGTGAAGCTGTTAAGATCTTAGGTCAATAGCCTATTCAGTTCGAGATAAAAAAATCACAACAATAATTTATACGTTTCACGAAACAAGTCACAGTCTAACAATGAATAAAAACAAATAACTTCTTCTATTTCAATTTATATACAATGATAACGTATCAGTATAACACTTTGACAATACGGATAACAAATTCTCTAAATACATAGTACGTATAACGAACAAACTGTTTATTATTACTGTATTAGTTGGAATTATATTAATCTTAAACAATAATTATCACAGATGACCTGAGCATCGACGTTGATTGTGTATCTCTAAACACAACTTTGTTCGCAAATTCATTGTCGTATCGACACATACCTACTATATCTAAAATTGTACGTACCTATTAGTTTCAAGGGCATCAGACTAAATCGAGCACACTGCGATAACGTGTTCTACCGTTACGACAACTTTGTTAATGATTTTCTAGCTCAGATTTACAATGATTAAATTACTTCTAATACTGGTATCTACATTCTTAAATGTTATTGTAAAATGAATCGACTAACATAGAATATTTGGTTCGCAAAAGTCAGCACGCACGTAAAGTTTGTTAAAGCGCCATCTTTTTCTTTTAGAGTAAAACAATCACGAAAGTTGTTGTGGCTGTCTCGTTAAACCAGCTGTTTACTATTTGACTTTTAGTAATGAAAGTAACAAATTTCAAACACAAAGGTGTTGTAAACATTGAGAAAACCAATTAAATTAGAGATTTTTGAGTTCCAGGACCTTAATACCTTATTAATCTATACTAATATTATAAAGTTGGAGGGTTTGTTTGTTTGGTTGAACACGCTAATTTCAGGTACACAGGTTCGATTTGAAAAAAAAAATTCAGTATTAGATAGCTCATTTATCGAATAAGGCTGTATATCATATCATCACGCTAAGACCAATATGAACGGAGCGTCAATGAAGAATATTTCGAAATCGGTTTTTTTTTTCTTTTGAGAACTCGCAGGTTGAAGCTAATCCCTATAATTCCTACATATCTCCTAAGTGCCGTTTAAATATCTTTCTGGGGCCAATTCACTATGGTTATACCCCTATGGCCTTTATGTAACAAACGATAAAGGTTT
>JACEII010000326.1:32903-50129 GCA_014332785.1 Antheraea mylitta | reverse complement strand
GATGCGACCTATATTATAAATTTTCTTTGTCATAAATGTTTTTTTTTTATTGCTGTCAAGTAATCTGCTCGTCTAAAATTAGTGGATAAGTTGAACAATGGGTTCTTTTTTTTTCAAACTAACTAAGCTATTGGCCTAGCAAGGGCTTTTCATCTTCTCCGGACTACACAAGGGGTTCAGAAAAGGTCGATTCAGGCTAATATTACTACAAAAAAAAACTAGGATATATGATAATCTGGTGTCATGATCATGTACTTAACAAGAAAATAGAATTAGGTTAAATATTTACAAGAATATTAGCAACATAAATGTTTAGGAAAAAATAAATTAAATGAAAAACAAAATTAGTTAAAGATAAAGAAAGTTGAATTAGTTATCGTGGAGAAACCCAAACCTGAGAAATGTTTTTGTACTTTGTGGGAAAATATAGATATTGATGGATTTCTTGGAGTTTGAAATTGCCGATACTTAGTGGGACAACGTAGTGCTTATGCCCATACCTTCCTTTGGAAAGAGAACCATGCCATGGGTCACTTATAGACTAATGTTATGAACTCAAAAAACGAATCAAATTTTAGGAAATATGGAAGAAAAATGATTTGGGCAAGCAGATGTGAAACTTTGCAAAATCGGATAAGAGCATTTCGGAGAAAAAGATTTGGACAGTCACATTTTAAATAAAAAATACTAAGTACAAAGTATTTCATCTCTCAAATATCAATGATGTGAGGAGTTCTTAAATGAAGCTTACTTACATTTAAGTAACGTAGTGAACAGCATATAATAGAGAGTACAAACAAAAGCAAGTTGGATAGCAGAGCTAGTAGCTTTACTAGGGAAAGTTTTTGACTATTGGACAAATAAAAGCCTATCATGGAAAGTTAAACATACAAGTATAAGAATACCAGTATGGTATACCAGCATGGTATAAATTATAGCGGCTGTACAAAGCTGCGGGTACCGAGATTATCCTCAAAAAAGGGAAAATATTTAAACGGTTAATAATAAAAACGCGTGTTTTCTCGTCCATTTTGTTTTTACGGTTGGACATAATTTTATGAAGGTACGATGTTGTCAAGCGTGTAAACATTATTACCATTTGTTACGTTTTACTGTCCCTATGTGTACGCTGAACGTGGAAAGGACCCTTTTCACTGTGTTGTTTCGCATTTAACCAACATTTATGCGGTACAGGCTCTTGTAGAGTTTGCGGCTTCAACCATTCATCGTTAATTTTATTCGTTACTAGCTGATGCCAGCGACTTTTCTATCATAAAAATTATTTCATTGTTTCTTGAGGACTATCCTTATATTATAGACTAGCTTTTAACGCGGCTTCGCTCGCGTTATTGTAAATTTAACCTATCCCTTTATGTTGTATGGTATTTTCTGTATCTCTGATGACATGTGTGGCATTTCATGATAGCTATATTAAAATTAAGTTTATAGTTAACGCATTAGAGCTTAATAAACAAAAAAAAAACAAACTCGTTTGCATTTATATTATTAGTTGAGATATGAAAATCAGTTCTCTTATTACTCCAGCATACATGCTCTTAGGACTATGGAAATGGACCCAAGAGACCTTCCATCCCGAAAAAAGTACTGATTTCTGGTCAAATTTAGATTCACGCGACCTAATCTATGGTAAAAAGATAGTATGTTATAAATGTTGTTTGTATTTTATTATTTATACTATAAATATATCACAAGAACTAAACCTCAACAAAAATTTTACTTTTGTTAAGTTTTACCATTACTGCTAAGGCCCTACGGAAATAGCGTGGAAACTGGTAGCCTATATAGTACCTACTCCAAAATATGTTCTATTTGCAAGTAAATGTCGTCTAAAAATAATTTCAGGGAGAAAACAACAATTTTATTACAACATTCCACTGTTTCTCTCTCTCTCTCTCTTTGTATATAATTCTATGTAGAGTAAATTTATAACCAATCATCTATTCTCACAATATAAAACCTATATATGTATATACATACATTTATAGTTATCTCTTCTTTGTTACACATTCTGGTTTAATAAAATCTAAGTGTGGATGCTATTTTGCATATAAAATGATTAGTCATTTGAACCAAATGTTAGAAAGCACCGACTCGAACCTCATAAATCTTTAAAACCGTTTACGAATATATGTTTTATGCAGAAATTCCTATAAATTCCAATAGCCAAATTGGATGTAGTATCGATCGACCGTTCACGTTGAAGTCGAAATGGAATGAGTTGCGAGCGCAATGCGTTTGTTTCAATTATTACGAATACAGGGGCACATTCCGTACCGATGTGCGAATGAAATACAGCACAGAATTTTAACATACTAACTTATAATATACTGACTGACCATGCCACACGTTGCTGTGGCTCAGTTATTACATGTTGAATTAAAAGTATCATAAACTATTTTCGAAATAAAAATGTAGCGCCATCTATGACAGTATATAACAGTCAATCTTATTATTTGGCTGTCAACAAACTAATTAAAAACACCACCTGCTCGAAACTGATTAAACTTACAATTCATATCAATAACCAAAATTGACAACTATCAGTCTAATTTATAATTAAATTATTAAAGCCTTTATTCAAAATATAAATGATCCTATCTCTCAAGTTGGACCAAATTATACGTAAATGATAATTTTCATAAAGATATTATATATTAGTAGTTTCGGAGTTCATCGTGAACAAACAACATGACACTTGATAGACACTTCCACTCATATATGATAGACCTACGATATTTGTAATGGAGGAATTCTTTCATCATACTTGACATCCAGAAATTTCTCAGATGGTTCTAGGCTACTTAGTCTTTGTATCCGATTAACCCTTTGCAATTTCTTGGATAGTCGTGGTGGTTTAGCGCTTTGCCCAGCGGAATATCAATTCAATATCCAAAAGTTCCGAACCCCGTCTTTCACCAAGGGATTATTAGGAATTAGTGTAAACTTGCTTAATTAAATTGGTAACAAGAATATAGAACTGTGGGTTCCTCGGAATTAGAAATCGCCTATACGTCGTGGGCTGACGTGATGATTAGGCCCATACCTTCCTTTGCGAAGAGCCCTATAGCTCTGTAATGAGTCTCTTACACGTTGCTGATGATGGCGATGATGTATCTTTGATGTGAAACATCTATAGGCGCGGGCAAAATTGTTGTTGGCGTGGAGAATATGTGAGAAATGGCGACGCACAACGCACAAACGACTGTGCGCAATCTCTCTTGCCGCACTAAGCTCGCCTACCTATAGTGTAATTCGAGAATTTCGATGTTTCACATCTGCCAGGCGTCCCGGGATGGCTCAATTTTTTTATAGTACTCAACGAAGCCGGCGGGAATTAGCTGATATAACATATGTCTGAAATATTGTATCCAAAGATGGTTCCTATACAAGCAATTACTGAATTTGAAAATAAATAATTCGAAATACCACCACAATTCAAGTGATTATATTAATTCACAAGCTTCGCCATTTCTTACACTTTATAGTTTTTGCGTATGAACACGACCTTACTTGAAGTTAGGTTTAGAGTTAGTAGCTATGAAATGAAGCTCAATAATTCATAATTCATAACTAGACAGAAAAGCATAGAAGTAGTCCTAGCGTCATACTATTATTATATAACCATGACGGTTTACTTCACAGAAATATATACTAATAGATAATCTACATACAAGCCAAGAGATTGAATGTTTTTTTTCTTGTTTCGTTGTTTCACCCCATTCATATTTGAAGCGACCGCGTGGTTGGCCTCAGCCAAGTTTATCGAAATTTGTTTTTTTTTTTGTTGTAACTTAGTTGCATGTGATGGAATCTTTTTTAATTTAACGCGTGTTTAGAATATAAGGATTCAAAATAAATCTAGTAATATACGTATACATCAAATTTATTTAATATTATAAAAATAACGACAATTACTCGGCGTTTTGTCGGTCCGTATGTTGTGTAATGTACATTTCATCAAACATTCAATGGCCGAGCAAATACAACGACAGAAACTAAATTCAGTAACTCTAGGCAGATGAAATTTGACTGGAAACTATGCTCGCATATGAAACTGTACTATACAGTCCGCTATTAAATTCAACTCTTTTAATATAACATTTCGTTATACCTACATTATAATTATTATCTTCTTTTCAATGTTATACATAAAGTGACGTCATTTTATTATATCAGGTGCGAGGTTAAGACACTGATTTTAGTCAAAATTAGGCAATATTCATTTTTCCACCGTAATTAGGGACAAGATGAGGCAGTGACTGTTAGTGAATATATTGGTGGCTTTAGGCTGTGTGGTGCCGGCAGAGTAGAATAGTACCACCCCATATCTTCCCGTGGGTATCGTAAAAGGCGATTAAGGGAGTGTGAGATAGTACTGACCCCTTGTATTTTCTCACCGGAATACTGCACCATCTGTCCGAGTCCTTCTCTGGTCGTAACGGTCCCCGTTCCACTGGGTCCAGAAGAACAAGGACGAGTATGTGCACCTGTGTTTGCGCGTACACTTGTGCACCTTAATATATCCTGCGCATCTGACCGCTTCTACTACTGGACTCCGGGTACGCAAAAGTCCTGTGGCGATAGGTAAAGGTAGAGAGGTCTAGCCTGATGCAAGCTAGACTTTGTCTGATACCTGCACACAGGCGGTCCCGGGGGTGTGAGTACACGCCGTGGTCGCTTCCGCGCTGCAAATTTGGGGCGACGGCGCGGACTCGGCAGCACTCGGGATGACAAAGCAGCCCTGTTTAGGGAGGCACTGCTTTCCCCGCTCAGCCGGGGAGGGGGCTAGAAAAGGTGCCCTAAAAAAATGCTCGTCCCAACTTGTTAGATGGTAGTAACCGCGGCTATCATCGCATCATCCAAATCGTGGTCGACGTCGCAAGTATAATTTTAAAAGAACACCTGTTATGACGTTCGGTGCGTGGAACGTGCGAACGCTTCTCGATCGAGATGGCAATGCCTGCCCTGAACGTAAAACCGCCATAGTAGCTCGGGAACTTCATCGCTATAACGTGGATGTGGCTGCTCTCAGCGAAACACATCTTCCCGATGAAGGAGAGCTGGTGGAAGTAGGTGGTGGCTACACTTTCTTCTGGTAAGGTACCGCTACCTCCGAAATTCGACGATCAGGTGTGGGTTTCGCCATCAAAAATCACTTAGTAAAGCGTTTGGAGGAGTACCCTGTACACATCTCGGACCGTGTTACCACACTGCGCCTTCACCTGGACAAAGACAACTACCTTAATGTCATCAGTGTCTATGCTCCAACGCTAGACAAGTCTGATGACATCAAGGATAAGTTCTATGAGGAAGTGGCTTATTGCCTCGATAGCATAAACGCTAGAGAGCAGATTTTATTGCTAGGCGATTTCAATGCCAGGGTTGGTCGGGACTATGAGGCTTGGCCTGGAGTTCTGGGTAGACATGGAGTTGGCAACATGAACAGCAATGGTCAGTTGCTGCTCAGTCTTTGTGCTCAATACGGTCTGGCAATTACGAACACTATGTTTAGACTTGCCGCCAAGTACAAGACAACATGGATGCACCCAAGATCCAAGCATTGGCATTTAATTGACTATGCAATCGTAAAGCAAAATGACTTCAGCCAAGTGCAAGTCACCCGCGTAATGCGTGGTGCGCATTGTTGGTCTGATCACAGACTTATTGTCACTAAGCTGCGAATCCGCCTCTGTCACCCGCGTAGATTTCCTATAAAAAAGCTTGCGTCTTTGAACGTTGATAAGCTAAATGATCTCGCGGTTAGGGTGAACTATGCTGAAGCTCTGTCTAAAAACCTGTTGCCAGCTAATGAGCTAGGTGATGTAGTTGCTGCCTGGCAAACTTTGTCATCTCATATCATGGATACCGCTTCAACTGCACTAGGTAAAAAAATCCGTCGCAACGAAGACTGGTTTGATGGAAATGATGAAGTACTGCGGGCAGCATTCGACAGACACCGAGAACTCCTGCGACAGCACAAAAGACGAAGTGGAAGCGTTGCGGTCATAAAAGCTAGTGACCTCGAATTGCGCAAGCTGTCTCGAAATATGAAAGACAAGTGGTGGCAGGACAAAGCTAGACACATGCAATGGCTCAATGATACAAACCAGCTGGGAGAGTTCTACAGTGAGGTACGTAAGCTGATTGGTACAACCTACCATGCAAGGGTGCCTTTAAGGTCTCTAGACGGTAGTCACCTGTTGACGAGCAAGGAGGATGTACTAAAGCGCTGGGCTGAGCACTTCAATACTCTGCTGAATGTGGATCGATCAGCTGATCTACAAAGCATCAGTTTAATGCCTCAGCTCCCTTTTGCATTTGAGCTGGATGAGTCTCTATCGCATGACGAGGTTGCTACTGCCATCAGACAGCAACAAAACAAACGGGCGGTTGGCATTGACCTTATACCGGGAGAGCTGATAAAATACGGAGGAGAGGAGTTGCACATATATGTGTGGGAACTATTTGTTCGCATGTGGGAGGAGGAGCGCGTTCCGGATACATTTAAAGTATCGCGCATAAGTGCTCTCTACAAGAACAAAGGTGACCGTTCGGACTGCAACTCATATCGCGGTATTTCGATCCTTACAGCCCCCGGAAAGGTCTTTGCGAGAGTTCTCTTAAACCGCCTAAAGAACTTGTCCGAAAAGATTCTGCCAGAAACCCAGTTTGGCTTCCGACCGGATCGAGGCACATGTGAAGCTATATTCTCTGTGCGTCAACTGCAAGAAAAAAGCAGAGAACAGGATCGTCAGCTGTACCTTTGCTTTGTTGACCTGGAGAAGGCTTTCGATAGCGTGCCTCGGGAAGCTCTATGGTTGGTGCTAGGTAAGCTCGGGTGCACAGAAAAGTTTGTGAGACTTCTCAGACTCCTGCATGATAACATGCAATGCTGCATTGCCGTTGACGGTGAACAGACAGACTTCTTCCCCGTTACCTGTGGGGTGAAGCAAGGATGCGTCTTAGCACCTACTCTGTTCGCCTTATACTTTGCGGTAGTAGTAAGAGAAGTCTTAGAAACTGTTTCTCAAGGAGTTCGCATCCGCTTCCGCACAGACGGCAGTCTTTTCAACTTGGCTAGACTTAAGGCTCGCACTAAAGTCTCATACGCCTTGATCACTGAGATCATGTATGCTGATGACTTGTGCTTCGTAGCAGAATCCCCAGACGGCCTGCAGCAGCTGATGTCCGCATTCCACCAAGCCTGTCGTAAGTTTGGCCTGAAGATCAGTGTCAATAAGACGGAGGTGATGTCCCTGGACATACACGGTCACGAGACACTGACCATAAAACTTGGTGAGGATGTCCTGAAGCAGGTGGATAAATTTCGCTATCTGGGGAACACTGTAACATCTAAGTGTGACCTTGATGCTGAGATCAATAGCAGGGTGGGTGCTGCAGCTGTGGCATTTGGTAAGCTATGTTCCAAGGTCTTCTGCTCGCATGATCTTAAGCTAGCCACGAAAATATCTGTTTACATGGCAATCGTGCTGCCAAACCTCCTATATTCCTCTGAGACGTGGTGTGTATACCGCCGCCACATTCGCACTTTGGATCGCTTCCACCTTAAATGCCTTCGTACCATCATGAAGATCAGATGGTCCGACAAAGTGCGAAATACTGAAGTTTTGCGACGAGCCAATGTTGGTGGCATTGAAGCTTATTTAATGTGTCGACAGCTTCGGTGGTGCGGTCATGTATCTCGTATGACGGAGGAGAGAGTGGCGAAGCGCATCTTCTATTCTGAACTGGTGGAGGGCAAGCGGAATCCCGGTGGTCCCCTCCTCCGGTACAAGGATGTCCAAAAGCGTCATATGAAGAGATGCAATATAGAGCCCTCTTGTTGGGAAAGTTTGGCAGCACAACGGCCAGAATGGCGCAGGATGGTAAACAGCCAAGTACGCGAGTTCGAGGCTCAGCGTAAAGCTGACCTTGATACCAAACGCGACCAGTTAAAGGCTCGCCCTCCTGCTGCCATAACATATCATTTTGAGAACGGCGTACTCACGTGTCCTCAATGTTCACGAAGTTTCGCCACGAAGATAGGCTACATAAGCCATCTTCGAGCACACCAGCGCCGCTTATAAGTTTAGGGGTCAAAGTGGTCGCCATGGCCGAAACCGGTCGGACCAATCATCATCATCATTGGTGGCTTTGTATCACATTATTTTACGGTGAGGAATACATTCAGGATTGTCTAATCTAAAACGGGAAACTTAAAAATAAATCTATTCTTGAATTTTTATAAATATATATTTAATTTAATATAATTATAAATAAAAAATAACCTTTTAATTCCATGTATTTCAGAAGCCCCATAAGTCAAATGACTTTTATGTAATTTTTAGGCACTAAAAAAACAAGGAAAAAATATTTTTATAAAATAAAATCATTGTATTATTATTTAAACTTTCCTAATATTAATAAAATAAAGTTAGTTGAGAACAATTTTATGTATCAAAACAATTTTTTTTTGCTTCTCCTGGAAAATTAACTTTGCTTGACTTATGGGGCTTCTGAAATATCCGATTCAAATATGTATGTGAGTTTGTTTTGCTTATTTGTTTATTATACATTAACTGCTCAACAGGGCACCATGAATTATATTTTACATACAAGTTTTCTTTTTTTTTATATCATAGGAGGCAAACGGACATGGGTCACCTGATGTTAAGTGATCACCACCGTCCATAGACACCAGCAAAACCAGAGGAGTCACAAGTGCGTTGCCAGCCTGTATTGGTGGGGAAGGGGGAGAAGTAAGAGGAAGAGAGGGAAGGGAGAGGGAGGGAGGTGGGCTGTCGGCGCTCTCAATGACCTAACGAAACGCAACAATGCAAGTACTGTTACTTCACGTCGGTTTTCTGTGAGAGGGTGGTACTACCCCGAGCTGACTCAATCATGCTGAAACCAGTTATAGCATCATCGTGGAACTACCACCTTGTGGTTTCTGCGGTACAGTAAAGGGTATAAAGTCCTGCATGGTGGTAGACTTTTATAATCGTAACAAGCTAACTTTTTAGCTTCAAGTTGAAATCTGTCGCCAGAACTTATAGGTATGTTCTGGCGACTCTACTCGAGAGTCAGTCAGTTTAGCGTGTTTACCAAATTAGACCATATTGTCCTTTAATATATATAACATTGTAGGTAAACACAGAGAATAAAATAAAAAATATTAAAATCTATAAGTATATGTCCATAATTTAAATGTACCGTAGCTGTACTTATTACATATATTATGTGAAAAATAATGTTGCGAAATGTTACTTTGGAAATATCTGTCTGTCTGTTTGTATGAGCACACGTTACTGCTAAAATGCTGCCTTTACGATATAATGATAAAGAAAATCATAAAGCATATCCTCGAGTAACATTTAATCATTCTTCATCCTGTGAAAAGTTATTGTAATTTTAATGACGGCTCGAAATAAGAAGTAGCATGAAGCATAGCATGAAGTAAATGCAATTCGATCTTTCACAAAAGCAGGTATTATATAATACTAGCGTGCCCGTAGGACGTTGTTCTGCCTTGATAATAAAAAAAAATCGAAATTTCAACCGCATTCCCACCTACCGTATCCAATTGTGAATCTAATCCATTCTCGGATCGACTGAAACACGCACACAAAATTTCATCAAAATCGGTCCAACCGTTAGGGAGAAGGTCTATGATATACATACACACGTATATAATATATATTAATATAAAATAAAATAATATCTAAGATACAGTAAACGAAAGATTGTTTTTTGATTATCTTCCTTGCAGACGAAGTCGTGGACAAAGCTAATATAATATAAAACATACAAAAAAATAATAATTCAGAGACTCCAAAAATAACTGTTATTCATAAACTTTGAATAACATACAATATACATTCAATACAAATACGTCATCAGATGACGCTAGGGATGCCGACATAAGATATATTAACAGAAGCAACGTGCCAACACAATCTAGTTAACAACACAACAAGATTTATAAATAAACTCCAAATGAATGTTACAATAGTGGCTGAACATCTTTATTACCGAACGGATAAGATCCAAGAAAAATGGAAACTCTATCCAGAAAGTTGAGGTATTTTTGTATGACGTAACTCGCATGCCGTCTGGCTAATCATAATAGTATCACGTCCTGAAAACTAAGTTGGAATGCTTTGCGTTCCAATGTCTCTAACAACAATGGGATTGGCAACGAAACATGTAGCACTGTTGCTTTGCGGAAGAAATAGGTAGGACGATGATATTTCTACAGTTACCTTTTCCCACTTTTTCCCACTTAGATTACCTAAATAAAAACGTACGGGAATCAAGTAAATTTGCTAATTTTAATCTATCCAGTAACATGACAGGAATGGAAGGTAACATGAGGAAAGTTGAAGAATGGTAAGATGTTCTCAGAATGCTACAATGTTGTCGGATTGATGGAATTGTTGTTGGAAGCGTCATGTGTGAAGCAGCTATCTGATAAAGTGCATGTAGAATTTAAAAACATAAGTAGATTAAGTTTCTGTATATATGAATTTCAAATGAGTAGATAAGAATACGTGCATCCGTCCTACAATGATGAGCTTACCACACATTCGGCGTTTGATTCTTATTTATTAACAAAAATACAGAACTATTATTTTCATATTTCTTAAAAAATCTAACTAACTATGTATCGGTGACTAAGTTAAGGCCGAGTCGTTCCTAGGAAGCGGTCTTCTGAGATATTTTGATTTAAATGAATACGTTGGACTTCAAATTTTTTAAATTTGTTATGCATCTATTCTGACACGTTCCGAAAAGTCCTTAGACACGCATCAAAATAAATAAATAAAATACAAAATCACTCTGTATTGTACCAGTAAAGTAGAATATAAGAATATATATCCTAAACTTACCCTAATCACGACTTTGAGAAATATTCCCAAAACGTCTATAGTAAATTTCATCTTGCAGTTTTATCCGCTTAATGTCTTCTTCGATTCAAATATTATAATTTTGAGCACTAATTAATTTCAGAAGACTGAAAAAGAAGCGCAATTTTACAATTAGAGAACTGCTTTAACAAACCAAAATACAGCCAGCAAATAACGGAAGCGCTTTTTTTACTTCACGATCTATTTTAAGCAACTTTATACGCACTTACCATAATCTCGGATTCTGTAAAAGCAATCCAATGATGATATTTCGTTATCTTTTCACGGGATATCACATTAAAATTTACGTGATATCGAGAAAAGTCGAGTTCGTATGAAAAATATAATATGTACTACGTTTAGTTTTTATTGTACGACCGTTTGGTCTGCGCGCACGCATCGTGACTCGAGGCCGAACGAAGGCGATCTTAATATAGAAACACACGAAACCGTACTAGATCGAATCACCCCGGGATTCGGTTTTATACTATCGCAGAGCGTGGAGACGAAGGAAAAAAAAAAATAGAAAAATTCATTCAACGCCTGTGGTGGCCACATGCGCTAATTTCCGTTGCGTGACAAAAAGACTACTTTATGTATACTAATTTACACTATGCGTGTGACATGTGCTCGGCATAGAGTATGAGATTATTAACTTATATATAACTTACTAGCTTCTGCCTGCAACTTCGTCTGCGTGGGATAGTTACTTTAGGGTAACTCTAACACGCAGTGAAAGCTCTCAAAAGGAAAAAAACGATTTTGAAACATTCTTAATTGGTGCTCCACTCCCACTAGTCTTAGTGTGATGATATATAGCTTTTAGTGCTGGTCGATAAATGAGCTATCTAACAATGAAAATTTCAAATGGGACTAGTAGTCCCTTTTTTTCCCGCCTTCCGCTATGGTTGGGGTGACACGAGATCTCATTGGACTTCATCGTGTCGCCCCAAGCGGTTGGCCTAGCCTAATAGGACACTACGCTAGGCCTCCTCCTTGGAAGGAGACGGTCCTGTGATTAACGGCCGTCTCCTCCATCCGCCGGACCGGTGCAAGAGAAGAAGAGCCCTCCCGACCGACCCATCTTCCTTCGGACCGACTACGATAGCGGGAGGAGACGGACAAATTGCTGCCTCCTCCTACTGGTTCTTCATTGGTGGAGACGGCCGCTTAGAGGGCTGTCCTTGTGGACCCTCTCCGCCGCCTCCTTCTGTGAGACGACTTCCTCACAGAAGGAGGCTACCATATTCTATACAGACTCGCTGTCAAGCATGACTTTCGCCACGCTCGGCAGTGAGAGATCGTCGCCTATCACCGAAGCCAGAGTGCGACGCTTTTCGTCCCACGCAGCACACTCTGACAGGGTGTGCTACGCGGTGTCCGTGTCAACGCGGCACTGATGGCATACAGCGGTGGGCTCCCTGCACGTTATCCGGTGCAGGTACCAACCGAAGCACCCGTGCCCGGTCAGCACCTGCACCAGACGGAACGTCAAGGAGCCCCACTTCCGTTGACACCAATCCTGCAGGACCGGGCGGACGGCGTCGATAGTTGCTCTACCGTACTGCGCGTCCGCCAGGTCCTGCCTCCACCTCACTATCTGCCCCCCTCTCTCCGTCCTTCTCCTTTCCTCTATTTCCTCGGGATCTAGAGGCTCCTCCACCTGTTTCTTGACTGCCGTATATTGATTTACGGCGGCAAGCACTTTCACCTCTAGCTCCCAAGGAACCGAACCCGCAAGCACCATGGCCGCCGCCGCGGACACCATCCGGTAGCCTCGTATCACCCTCAGCGTCATGGTGCGCATTTCGCAACGCACGCACATTGGTGGCACTGTGGGCGTCCACCCACAACGGTGCCCCGTAGGTGGCCATGGACTGCATAATCCCCATGTACAGGTGACGACATGCGGCACCCGGCCCCCCCGTGTTGGAGAGGAGTCGTCCGAGCGCCGCCGCCACCCTGACAATGCGCGGTCCGAGCCTTTTAAAATGGAGCTCGAAATGCCAACGTCCGTCCAGGGTGAGGCCCTAGTAGATGAAGTAAAAGTAAAGTAAAGTAAAAAAGTATTTATTTAACAAATGGTGTTTTACATGGCATAAAAATAACTAT
The DNA here is from genome assembly GCA_014332785.1 of Antheraea mylitta. Taxonomy (NCBI): domain Eukaryota; kingdom Metazoa; phylum Arthropoda; class Insecta; order Lepidoptera; family Saturniidae; genus Antheraea; species Antheraea mylitta. The sequence continues at coordinate 37,089 of JACEII010000326.1, read as the reverse complement.
AGATTCCCGCACTAGGAACTAAATCCTGTGTCGCGGGTAATCATTCAAAACCACGTTAGCAAATTTCTAAACTGTTGGTGCCTTCGGTGGCTTACTTATTGGATAAATAAAATAAATATAATGTAAAACCAAGGTAACATAAGCAATTAAATTAAATTCAAGCAGTATTAATAACTAAACACAAACACACATGGTTATCAAATCTAAGTGACTAAATGTAGGTAAATTGCTACCATACATTGACCTTAAAATTGTATTTACTTTCATATTCTGTCAGTTTAAGTGAGAATGTGAAGAATATTTTAAGTCTCGTCGTATGTCAAAGACAATAACCAGTTTGTGACACTTGTTTTTGTTTCCCTAAATACTAGGTTTTTTTTTATATCAAAAGAGGCAAACGAACTGGTGGGTCACGTGATGTTAAGTGATCACCACCGTCCATAGACACTAGCGACATCAGGGACGTCGCAAGTGCGTTACCAGCCTGTATATGGGAGAAGGGGGAGGGGTAGGAAAGGGAAAGAAGGAAAGAGGAAGGGACGTGGGCCTCCGGCTCTCTCACTGACCGAACGAAACACAACAATGCAAGCACTGTTATTTCACGTCGGTTATCTGTGAGAGGGGTGGTACTACCCCGGAGGAGCCGACCCATTCATGCTGAAACCAAAAATAACTTCAGCGGGGCTCTACCACCTACAGAAGTTACTTAATTTACAGTATTTGTTCACTTGCTATATGAATGGGAATGTAAACTTACAAAGGGCGTTGAGCAAAAACAGTGTTAACTTTGGGTGTTTTTATATTGAATCGCTGACTATGAGCAACATCGAAGAAGTTCGTGACATCATTACTTAATGGTAGAAATTTTCTCATGTGTTTGTGATGAGTAAGGATCATTTTTAATATATATAACTGTCGCACTGTCAGAACTTTAGACTCTCCATAGAGATCTTTTGTGGAGTAGCGATAAGGTTTTCTAAACATGACTTTTAAGAGGGACCTTTGGGCCCTTTCTAGTTTTATTAGAATAGTCTTAGAAGCGTTATCCCAGGATGAGATGCAATATTGAAGTACAGATTGACATAAGGCCTTATAAACCAGAATTAAAGTCTCCTGTGGCGCCGCATCCCGCAATAATTTCATGATATTTATTAATTTTCTAATCCTCTTCGACAGTATCTCTATATGTACTTTGAATGTCATATTCTCATCAAGGACAACCCCCAAGTATCTAGTTGGCAATGTTTTTTCTATACAAGGGCAATTACATAGATTATTTTAAACATTTAATGAACAAGTATGTGCTCTCACACACAGCGGATGAGAAGGTGCAGAAGCTCTTGTTTTATGAAAGCAAATATAGTGCGTCTTAGTGAAAAGTCTAAGTAAGTTGTTTCGTAACCACACCGTGATTTTTGATATACCTTCATTTGCCTGCACTGTCACATCTTTCCACGATTTGCCAGCGAATATTATAGCAGTATCGTCGGCATAGCTAATTATCTTTGAATTTTCTAATGTATTTAATACGTTAGCAATATCATTGAGATAAATAACAAAAAGAGTAGGGTCCAAAATACTTCTCTGCGGTACGCCAAAACTTATCTCGCTGGTATCACTGACAACGTCACCCACTGATACAAATTGTTTTCTATCTCTGAGATAGCTCGAAAACCAATTCAGGGCAATGCCTCGGATTCCAATGCGTTCAAGTTTTAAAGCAGGAGGGGATGCGGATTTCTTTTTTCCTATCAAGGTGCTCCACTACTGTATTCAAGAAAAGATTTACTGCGTCTTCTGTGGACTTTCTTCTGCGAAAACCAAATTGCGTGGGCGAAAGGATCTTTTGAAATTCCAAGTAGGAACTAAGTCGTTTATTAACAATTTTTTCCAAAAGTTTCGAAAGGATAGGCAGAAGGGATATTAGTCTATAATTGGAAGGGTCCACTTTAGTACCTCCTTTATATATTGGAATGACAGAGGCTATTTTCCAACACTCAGGAAATTCGCCACCTGAAAGACTAATGTTAAATATGTGCGTCAGAGGCTTTACCACATAAGGACAGATTAATTTTAAAAGATCATTTTTTAAGCCGTCGGGTCTATCTACTTCATCTGGGTCCCCACCCTGACCCGGACGCCTTCTACATAAATGTGAGCCCCTGGAGGTGGCTCTCGGTCCCTGAGATAAGCGCGTTCTATCAAACAAACAAACAAAGTCTTCAGCTTTATAATATTAATATAGATAAGTATAAGTATAGATGATATCGGCTTTTAACTAATCCTTTAGGAACAATATATATTTTTTCTGGACGAAAACAATTTTAAAATTTTAACAAAAAAAAACCTGTCTGTTTGATTCGACTTATCTCCGAAACAGTTGGATCGATCATGATAGGACTTTCACTGACAGATAACCGATGTCATAGGGAACAAGACTTAAGATTATAACCGCTTTTATTAAAAAAATGGGTTTTGCGCAAATATAACATCCTAAATAAGTAATGTTTTGTGCCACGCGTGCTCCACGTGTCCAAACGTGTAAACACAGTAAACAGAAAAAAGCCAAATATTACGCGGACTAAGTCACATGTAGACTAGCGTATTAAATAACAGTACCTTCATTCACCTTAAATTTGTCGGGAGTAATAAACGAACTTAAATTAGTACTACGGTATGCAGTAAAAGTACTATCAGACTTGAAGCAAGAAAATCTTTTATCGTTGCTGTAACTAGTGTAATCGTATTTCCTTTGAGCTGACACCTGCAGCGTTGTATTGTAGGGTGAACATACTCTCTGAACTTTTAGGATATTATAGTTGATACTTATTGTGATATTTGCAAAACTATTTTGGATATACCTAATTTTACTGGTAGTCTTGTGTAACAATACTAAAACGATTACATTAAAAAGTCAATCATAATGCGCATTATATTCACAAAAAGAGTGCATTGTGTGTATGTATTCCATCCAATTACGAATTTTTGCACAATCAAATATACGAAATGTTAACCAATCCAAAAATGATATTATAAATATTTCTGTCATATATTAATTAGCTTCTAAAAACTCACTTCCGTTGGCAATTCGTTTTTTTTTTATATCATTGGAGGCAAACGAACAGGTTGATCAACTAATGTTAAGTGATCACCACTGTTCATAGACACTTGCAACACCAGGGGAGTCGCAAGTGCGTTGCCAGCCTGTGTTGGGAATGCGAGGGGTAGGGGAGGAAGGAAAGAGGAGGATAGGAAGGTGAGGAGAGATGGGCCTCCGGCGCTCTCACTGAACGAACGAAACGCAACAATGCGAGCACTGTTACTGCACATGGGTTTTCTATGAGAGGTTGGTGCTACTCCGGACGTGCCGACCTATTCATACTAAATTCAGTAATATCTTCAGCGTGGCTCTACCACCTACAAGCGGTACAAACGCTTTGATGACAACAACGATCATTCAGCTATTTTAGTCCTTAATTCGAATTAGAAGAACTATCATCTGAGTGAGAAAATATTGAACATGAGCTTTAAAGGCTTTTGAATAGAATAGCACACAGAGAGTTTAATAGTATTTTCAAGTTAGATAGGTCACTTTGTAGGATCATCTGGCGAGTATCTGATATCACTTTAAAAATTTATCACCAAAATCCATGTGTGTATTACTCACAGCAACACTTGGAAGTTAGTCCCATTTCTGGATTTGATGTATTAGATCTTATGACGTCATCTTATATCAAATCTGTTTGTAATCAAACAATAACACATTAAGAATAAAAACATATACATATTTGTGATTAATAAATACTGTAATTTATTCCATACTGAAAATAATAGAAAAGAAATAATTTCCAATAGCTTAACAAACTAACGCAGATGAATCTACCTACTGACAAATGAATTACTACTTTGAATTATTTATAAATAGTTACCGAAAATTACTAATGGATTTGTGATACCAAAAGTATTAACATAATTCCGTATACTTCATAATGTATAGTCACCACAGTAAACAGAGTTGCAACGCCAGTTTTAACGAAATTGAAATTCTGCACTTAATAAATTTCGTCGACTTTTGTTTAGTTACTTAAAATTTAGGTATACGTATTATTACATATATATCAAATCAGAACAACTTAAGCACAAATAAATAAATGCTAATATTGTTTTCTATAATGTCTGAAGCATT
>JACEII010000326.1:0-32868 GCA_014332785.1 Antheraea mylitta | reverse complement strand
ATATTTTTACATGATAATCATAAGTTGATTCTCGTTCTAAATCAATAAAAAAATTGGTGCTTGATATTTGACCTAATTATACCGAGAATCGTAAAACTAATATACACTCAACATCAGATGATTTACGCAAAAACGAACTGGTGTCAAAATAAGGAAAGCAATGAATCACACCGCGCGGTCCCAGTCACGTTCCACACTTCAGTTCGCACCCCGGTTTTCATTGTTCCACCATGCGTCGTTTCCACGATAAGCAGTTACGTAATGATTACGCTTGAAAAAGGCGCCTTTAAAGTTGTTCATTGAAGCTAGGCCAGATTTTTTTACGTTTAAAAGTATCGTTCCCATATTTAAAAAAAGTTTTAGAACAAACTTTAACTAAGGTATTTCTTTTGATATTATTTATTTACATATATTCAACAATTGGTTTTTGATGTAAAACATCTACAGCGGCGGATCAGACTGAAGCGACTGTTAGTGTAGCGACGCGTGGTTACGGCATGAACCGCCCACGCTATATCTTTTTTAATTTTTGTATGTATTTAATATAGATGTTTGCGAAGTAAACAGTCATCCCTTTTTTGAAAAATTCTTAATATTTTATTTTTCATAACGTCATATTTACTTCCTGTCGTAAAGTATCCTTTTATGCATATTAAAGCTGTATAAAATAATTTCGATGTTTCACATCTGCCAGGTGTCCCGCGACGGTTCACATTTTATTTGTTTAAATTGTCTATTCACGATCTTTCATAGATTTCATCTTGAAGGCCAATAGTTTCTTCAGGGCGTCGGATAATTTATTCTCCGGATATTTTATGATCTCTGATTTGAACGCACCAGGGCCGACTTCCACGTGTGGCCGTATGTTTCTACGTGGATTCGAGAGCAACATCTCTAAGAGCTTGCTTCTAACTGCTTTTGATAGCTGAAACATAGTTCATTGTTTTTAAATCTATACATATAATAAGAATGTATCTCTAACGTGCCTGTGCTGTTTAGTGATTGTAAAAAAAATGTTATAGGTGTCTAGAAATCTATACTAATATTATAAAGAGGTAAAGTTTGTGAGTTTGTGACGTTGTGATGTTGTGACGTTGTAGGGGGTAATCTCAGGAACTACTGGTCTGATTTGAATAATTCTTTCAGTTTTATATAGCTCATCATCATCGAGAATGGTTATAGGCTTTTTTTTCTCGAACTGACTACGCTATTGGCCTTAATTCTTTGGCCTTTACAGCTTCACCGAACTACTAAGGCGAGCGCTTAAGGCACTCAGCCGATTTTGTAATGGTAACTAGCTCAAGGGTGCTCGGCACACCTCGGCTTGGCCGTTACCTAGAAAAACCCGATCTATCCTAACTAAACTATGCTAAGCTAATACATGTATTCATTTTTGGATCTAACAATTAAAAATTGCATGATACAAAAACACAACATGTAATTCAAAAAGAGATAAACTAGACCTATTCGATTCAGTTCAATAAGGGAAAAAAAGTAAACCCTTCCACCAAGTGTGTAAGGTGCATGTCTGATTAACTATGTATGTGTAAAATGGATGTGGTGTGTACTGTATCGTGATAGCAAAATCTCTGCGTCCACCCGGGTGGCCTCGAACAAAGACGAAACGAGAAAACGCGAACAAATAGTGTGCGGGTACAGAAACGATATCTCTCTGCCCGTGACGCACGGGACAGGGATTTGCGATGTGGCCGGCCACAGAAAAATGAAAGAGATCAAATTTACAATGTAAGAGGGCAGCACCGGTGCCGGGATCTAAAAATAGAAATTACGATTATTTTTTTTAACGGTTTACGGGAAGATAGACGCAAACATACGAGTTTACTCTATCTTATATTAAAAAATTATTATTTTTTCGAGACGGAGGCGCGCGCCAGCCGTTGAATCGTAGCCGCGATGGCGGGAAATTTCGCGATCGCGCAAATAGAGTCCTGTTTGGGGTCGTTTGCGACCTCATCGTATGCTGAGATCTCGGAGATCTCGTGAATAACTAGAAGCTGGGCGGACCAGTCCATGCCAGAGAGAGAGACTGCGGGGTCGGCCTGTGAGGGCTTCGCCGCTTGGAGTCTGGGATTGAGTCGCGTTGCGATCTGTGGTATCCACGGGACCGGAGGGGCCCGCGCGGGGAGGGGGGTTGCGTTAGGCGCAGGTGCGGACGCCGCCGGTGCGAGTGACGCGCGCGGCAGGTTCGGAAAGGCCTGTCGAGATTCGAGAGGCGGGGGGCGGAGGCGGGTAGACGCCGTAGGCGCCCTGGAAGGCGAAACCTGCCTCGCGTATCGGGGCTGTCTAGAGCGCGGGGCGCGGGGACAACCGCGATAATTCGCGGTATGACCCACGCTGCGGCACAAGACGCAACTCGGAGGATCGAGTGAGTCTTTGGTGCGCGAACACTCCGAAGTGGAGTGTTCGCTTAGGCACTTAACGCACCTGGGACTCAGGTGACAGTTAATGACCGTTAGTGTCCGTATTCCTGGCAGTTGTGACACTGCGAGGGTACGGACGTTTTACGCGGCGGCTCCACGGTGATGCCGGAGAGACCGCAGAGGGTCGAAAGGTTAAAGATTTTTTTGCCCTTGACGGAGCGCTCTAGAATAACGAGCACCATGTCGTAGGGCTCACGATTACGCGCAGATCGCATACGGTGGACTTCTTTGACAGGGAACCTCTGTTCCCGGAGGTCTCCGTAGACATCGTCTGCGAGAATCTGGGCGGGGACTCTGCGTATTACTACGCGAAGCATGCGCTCTTCTTCGAGCGCATATGTGAAAAACGCAATTTTCTTATCGCGCAGATGGCGCGTAAGTTTGCGATGAAGGTCTGAGGTGTTAGCCTTTACCGAATACCCGTTCGGGTACTCAGGAGGTTCAGGAGGTCAGAGATATCGAGCCAGGACGCCTTGTCCTGGAAAATGGTAATAGGCTATATATCATCACGCTAAGATCAATAGAAGCGGTGGACAGATGAAAAATGTTTCAAAATCGGAATGTTTTTTCTTTTAAGAACTGCTGCGTGTAAGTGTTAGTGTATCTATTCCACGCGAACGAAGTCGCGGGCAGAGGCTAGTAAGTAAAAAAATACATTAAAATTAATATTAGAAATTTCTATTTGTCTGTTTGTATGAACACGTACCACTGCTAAAATACAGGGTTCATGATAAAACCTCTTCAAAAAAATCATAAAACATATCTTCGAGTAACTTAAGTCTTTGTTTCATTAAAATCGGTTCGGTCTATCAAAAGTTATTGTAATTTTAAAGACGACACGACTTAAGTATGAGAGAAAAGTAGATAAGTAAATGAACTTAATACATCCAGATGATTTTATTAGTCACTGTAAAAACGGTGTAAATATACATTAGGTTTCAAGCGAACGAAGTCGCGGGCACAGCTAGTTATCAATATAAATATAAACTTTCTAAAGAACAAACTTTTGCCCACAGAACTTAATAAGTAAACTATCAATAACTCATCAACTTTAAAATTAACTTGCTAGAAGACTAAAATTTACGAATAGAGAACTAATCGGCTCCAAACATAGCCAAGAGCTATTTAGGTATGTGACCCCATACAAACAAACAAAAATATCGCAAAATCGGTCGAACCGTTTCGCGGGAGAATAATTACCAAAATACACAAAACGGATTTTTTTATATATCGAAAGATAGGATACCAAGTTGTTTCACAATAGACAGCGCTGTTTGTTGATATGACATATTAATTCTTTACATTTTAAGAAAAAGACAGACTATGTTATAAAGAAGTGCAAGTTTTGTATTACACGGAAGAATTCTATTAGAAAAGAATACAACGAAAAAATGGATTAAATTAAGATAAGGACTGAAAACCCATTTTTAGGTTATCTAGTAAAAAGTATATCAGTATATTTTTCAAAATGTAAAGAGGGTGTGCAGTCACTTGATGTTAGACACTGCGATGATAAATAAACCACAAGGAGATCTAAAACCTATTTGTGTTGGACCCCAATTAACACGTGTTAGGGTGGGATACACCTATTTTTGGTTGTAGTAGAAACAGACGTGACGTTGGTACTTTTGTATTACATCTTTACATTTTTTTTTAAATACTTTATAGGTTTTAATATTTGACAACAACCTAACCTGATGATTAAAGACTATGTGATCTATGTGATAGTAAGTACTATGAACCTAGAGGTGGACTGATTTCAACTGCAACAGTCGCAACACACGTGTATATATTCAGCGACCAGTTTGCAACTTGGGAGTTGTGGTAGCTAGCCAGGCGGGTTTAGAAAATCTAGAGATTTGAAAGAACGGTTGAACATTGTAGTGTGATTTAATGACGATGTTTTTCTTCACTGCAAGTTCTTAACTATTTACTTATCTATTTTTCCCACGTCATTATAATCACAATAACTTTTGATAGAGAGAACCGATTTTTATGAAACCAAGAGTAAATGTCACTCGAGGATATCCTTTATGATAGCGAGGTTTTATCGTGAATTCAGTACTTCAGCAGTGACGCGTATCCAAACAAACAGACAAACAGAGAGATAGACAGACAAACAGGCAGATAGACAGGCAAACGTTACTAAAAAATAATGAAATGTAAAATAAGTAAAATACTTATTTCAATACACCTGCAATTTTTTTTTCCTAAAAATCTAAAACTACAGACACGCTAGATTTAACTTCTTATTATATGTATATATAAATATTTTTTAATAATCTCTGAACAACAAGAATTTCCATCAACACAAAACAAATCGATATAATAGGAAATGTCAAAGTCAAATGTTTCCCAATTTTCTTGAATCTCATTGAATCTCATACATCTATTTCAAAGTGTTAATAATAATGCTAAAAAATGCATTCAACACGTACCTCTATAACAGTAATAATGTCATTAATACCAATCCTTGGAACATTTATGTCAAATTCCAAAGGCGAATAGATTGAGTCGTGAAAATCGTGGAGAAAATGATTGCACTGCGTATCGTGATGTCGTATGCTTGCATGATTTAAATTCGCAGATTGCATTTCATTAATTAATTGCACTACTATAAAGATGATGTAGATCATAGTATGAGCATCAAATTTTCCTGTTTAATTTTCTTAATGTTGGCTCAGTGACTTGCCAATTACTCAATTTCTTACTGGCTCAAGAAGCCCTTACCGTGTTAAATATAATGGACACAAAACAATCAACGTACGCTCACTGCATTTTACTAAATGGTAGGCCCTATACCAACTCTTCCCTTTCCCAAAACAATTCGAGGAGAGATTAGTTTTACTATGGTTCTTCAGATACAATTGAATACAATAACAGTAAACTCAATCAATATCAGTAAACTATCTTTTGCAATGCAAGTTTTATATTTTTGTGAATTTTCATGGACAAGAATGTGATTATACGCTACAAATATACTAGCAGTGTCCGAGGCATGGTTCGCGTAAACTATAAAATTATTTTTATAGTTAATAACTATATTATTATTTTATATTGAGTGATAAAAATCGTCATATAAGGAAAAAGCGTTATGTCCCTTCATACGATTTCCTCTTTTTTACATATTATAATTTGTTATTTTATATCAAATCAATTTTTACTTACATAATACTTACATAAATCTTTTTGATTTGGCTACTTTTTTAAATTGAGGTATTTGGTTCCTGGCGAGAGTTTACAAGGAACTTCATAACTTATTTAAATAAAGAAAGATTTTTAAATAATACACAGTTATTGATAATGTAAAAAATTTACAGAGTATCATCACCATCGTCACCCTGTAAGAGACCCACTACAGGGCCATAGGCTTCTTTCCGAAGAAAGTACGGATTAATCATCATAATTTGTTTCATAAAACAATGACTGTTTGTTTATTTTATTATATAAATATTCAATTTTATTAAATACAAAATACAAAAATTCAACTAGGCACAGGCGCGGTGTGTTCGGCGGCATTTATCAAAGGGCGCTATGTCGATAGCGACAGACAGACTAGTAAAAAGAGTGGCCGACAAAACAATTTGAATCTCGTTTATACAAGTAGGGTTATAAATGTTTTTGAGTATTTCGTTAATAGTGAAAAGTTCGTGTTTTGCATCGCCACGTCTCGCCACACATGACGTATTAACAATTTCATACACTGAGAAATTCACAATTCCACAGTTCTATGTTTTCTCAGATACAGTATAGTACTTACAAGAACATCTCTCAGGTTCAGGTTTCCTCCTTCTCCTTCACAGTCAGCCGATAGTGTGTGCCTGCTTCTTCCGGCAAACTTTCAAATGGTTGAACCTATTTAAATGGGACTTACACTGTTGATAACGGTATTATAAAGAATCGGGCTATTTTCTTTTACAAAGATACAAAGGCGGATGAAGTCGCAGGCGGCTGTTAGTCATTTATACATTTACAAACGCAGATTAAATTGTAACAAAACTAAAACTTGATTAGATAATAATCTTGGGTGTGATTAAGAAAAATAACATACAAACAGATGGACAGACCGATAGTTGTCGCCTTTTATAATATGTACAAAGAAGGATAAAATGAAACAAGAGATAACAAACCTAATCAACTGTGGTGTGTTTTAATTAAAATTCAGATTGCACGGATAACGGAGGGTGTGCGAGCCAAATAGCCGTTTTCAATTTTCAGTTTTTTTCACGCATATTAGTTACGTGGTCGATTTCAATTGTTACCCGCTGGTAATATTGGCGCACATTGTGGCATCAATTTGGAATAAATATTTTATCATTTAAATTTTGATACAAAATTTATTGGTTTGATAACCACAGAATTTTAACCTTCATTTTGAGAGATTACAGTAAAGTGTAACATCTATAGGCGAGGGTAAACCTGATTGTTGGTGTGGCGAGACGTGGCGATGCAAAACACGAACTTTTCACTATTAACGAAATACCCAAAAACATTTACAACCCTACCTGTATATAAACATGATATTCAAATTGATTTGTCGGCCACTCTTTTTACTAGTCTGTCTGTCGCCATCGACATGGCGCCCTTTAATAAATGCCGCCAAACACACCGCGCCTACTCCTAGTTGAATTGTTATATTTTGTATTTAATAAAAATTAATACATATATAATAAAATAAATAAACAGTCATTATTTTATGGTACATATTTGTAATGCTTTATATTTTCATTATGCCATAGCTGATCCCTACTATATCTGTTATTTTATACATATAACTAATACAAAACAATTTCGATGTTTCACATCTGTAAGGCGTCCCCTGACGGCACAATATTTTTTTAATCAATCTTAGGCTATGATATTAATAGAGAAATATTTCTGATCGATGAAGACGTTACTTTGCGGAAGAGCAGAAGTTTTTTGTCTAAATTACTAATATTTCACATTATCTATGAATGGTTTCAGATTAGCAATTTTCAAGTACACATCACGCAAATAAAATCAAACGTGTTTTGTTGTGGTGAAACGTGATGGCGGCTAATTAATTCCAGACGAAAGTAACGTAACGTAAACGTAACGTCCACTATTGAAGAAAAAAAGTTTAAATGTCAATACTGCAAAACAGGCATTCTTAATTCATAATCGCACTATGGATGTAAAGAATAGCAAATGCAACGTACATTACAAACTATTACGTCCGTGTTATTACTGAAACCATGCTATTAAGTTGGAAATCATACTAATGACTTAGCGTTTGTACTATTGACTAGCTATTACTGAACCGCATCAAATTACTATTGACTATATATTATTTACAGAATGTTTTAAAACATTACAAATGGCTATGTTACCGAAAATTCTCTTATAAATTGAATTTTTACATCTCACCAGTTATTAAAAAATATTAATAAATAATTGCGTTAACTGTTTGAGGTATTCACTTATTTGAATAAAATTAAATTGATATTATCACTTCACCTTCTGCACATTACCTACTATATTTTAAGTTTCATCATCATTACATGTAATTACATTATGTTCCTACTGTTATATATACCAAAATTATCCGCGAGTTACCTACCTTACATCTTTCTGATTCATGTATAGTCCTAACCTATTAAATAAGGTATTTACAAACACAAAGACCCTATTTACTTTCGCAGCTAATATATAATAGACATTATGTAATTATAATACTATATGAAAACAGATATTCGCATTAATAATATCATGTAAATAATAATTTTGATATCGCATGAAAAATATCGGTTTGAAAAATAACAGTGACAAATTTATGATGCATTGCATTGTCAGTCTTTTCCTAGTTACTACCTTCAGGGGAAAAATCTATAACCAATCACTTTAAATTTGTTCTGACGATTACGCTGCAACAGCATTATTTCATTTCAGGAGAAATTGTATAATCAGACGCTAGAACCTATAACGTACAAAAATCACAATTATCATATGACAAATAATTTTTAAATTAGTATTAAAAATAGCAGTGATAAATGAAATGTTACATACCTACATAGATACATTCCAAACAAAACTACCTAACTAATAAAATCGCATTAAAAAACTTTTACATAAAACTCATGTCAGATCTACAAATATATTACGTACCGTAAATTATCTAGACATTCAGGCTCTTTGTTAATCGAGTTGATAAAACAAAAGGCAATTTTACTTTCAAGTTCTGAAGCAGCGAATATCCCACGAGTTGAAACTTGCACGACAACAGATGTGTTTCTTACGAACTAATCTCAAAATTGGATCTCGTCGGTTCTTTGAAATGCGGACGGTGTGTATACAAATTTATTTTTTTATTAAGTATTTGTTTGTTATATTATATTCCTAATCTAACAGTATACTAATATTATAAAGCTGAAGAGTTTGTGTCCTTAACGCGCTAATCTCAGAGACTACTAGTCAGATTTGAAAAATTATTTCAGTATTAGATAACTCATTTATCGAGGATAAGCTAGAGGCTATATACCATCACGCTAAGACCAATAGGAGCAAAGCACCAATGAAGAATATTTCGAAATCGAGGTTAACATACGTTTTGTTTAAAAATATTTAGACTTTCTACATAAACGCAGTCGCGAGTTAAAGTTAGCGTTAGGCCAAACTAACTATTCCACGCGAATGAAATCATGGGCAGAAACTAAAATTCTTACATACACTAGGTCTTTTTTTTAACGTGGGGAAATCCCTTATGGATACCCACCCTCCCGGGGGAGAGGGTGGGTTATGTCCGACTCGCACGGACTAAAACCCCGCTGTGTACCGACCGACCGTAGTGTTGGGGCGGCAAGAGATCGTTCTAAGCTATTCCCCTTAGATAGCCGGCCCATCGGTTCGCCCGGCGGAAGGTGGCCGCCGGGCTCCTACCTACAGAGAGGCAGCTGGGTACACCAGCTGCCTCCCCTCGTCCGCTGGACCTGTGCAATGAAGGGATGAGCCCCCCGACCACATCCCCTCAGGTCCGGCTACGGTGGCAGGAGTTGATAATCTTCTTATACAGCTTAACACATTTTGATGATTTCTTTTAATACTTTTACGGTCATCTGGATAATTTTTAATTGTAAATGGACGCAACGGGTGGCCTTTTTACAAGTCTAAGTTTATTTTTCGACCAATTTCTTTTGTATATTTTCCGCGTGAAAATCAAGCTCAGAAATATCTGCACAGTAAACGCACTGACCACTTGAATGAAATCTGACAGACACCTACTAAATCAGCCACTCAATAATAGGCAGCCAATAGTAGTTCGGTCAATAGTCGGTCAATAGTGTGAACACTGAGTCATTTATATAAACGTTACGTTGACTAATTTCTTTGTTTCAATAATTACTTTTAATATCAAAGTAAAGAATAAACATATTGTAACTATCATTTAAATTTAGATGTGATTTTTTTTTAAGTAGGTATTATATGATTTTATTCAAATTAATGTTAACTAATAATTGTATATTTTTGCTTATTTTTATTTCGTTATTAAATTTAGATTTAGACGGATTAGGTAGTTAGATTTAGGAAATGATAGACAAGTTTTTTTAAAATATATATTTCTAAGCATATAATAAGAACGTAAATCAAACGTGTCTGTCTGTACTTTGTCCATTTTTGTGAAAAAAAAAATTGTTGCAGATGTCTAGGAATGAGTAATAAATTACGTTACAATAATTTTTAGAAATGTCCGTCTGTCTATTTTTATGAACACGCATCACTGCTAAGCTACTGGGTCCACAATAAAACTATACCAAGAAAATCATAAAGCATATCTTCGAGAACTTACTTTTTGTTAATTGAAATCGGTCCACTCTATTAAAAGTTATTTTATTTTAATGACGACGCGGCGTAAGTACGAGAGATAAGTAGAAAAGTAAATGGACTATTACATTCAGATGACTTTATCCATTACTGTTTTTAACATTAAGCTTCAAGCGGACGAAGTCGCGGGTACAGCTAGTTATCTATACTAATATTAACATTAATTAATATAATATTATAAAGAGGTAAAGTTTGTGAGTTTTTTGTGACGATGTGGAAGGTAAGGTAAGGTAATCTCGGAAACTACTGGTCCGATTTGAATAATTCTTTCAATGTTATATAGCCAATTTAACCAGAGTGGTTATAGGAGCAGTGCACCAATGAAAAATGTTTTAAAATCAGGGGGTTTTTTTTTCTCTTGAGAGAATATCTTTATTCCACGCGAACGAAGTCGCGGGCACAGGCTAGTATAATATAATATAATATTAATTTCATCTTGTCATATGGAACTTATTTTATACGATGAAGTCAAAGAGTTCATGTCGAGAAGAAAATTGTGACCCCGATTTATTTATTTGACAAATAGTCGCGGACATTTTGATAGGTAGGTTTAAAGGAGGATAATTCTATTAAATACCGCTGGGATCAGAATGAGGGATTCCAGGAAAGGTTTCCCATTAAATTCCATCGCAACAATTATGGAGGCTTAATCACTTACCTCGTAATGATCACGGCAGTTCTGAATTTGAATTAAAGACTTAATTATACTTTGTATAGACATTACAATGCAGACTGATAAAGTAATATTAGAATTAGGTAGAATAATTGTAAGATTATTTCCATTGCCTTTATTGATGTGAAACATCTATAAGCGAAGGTAAGCCTGATTGTTGGCGTGGCGATACAGGCCGTGTGTGAGACGTGGCGACGTGATGCCATGCGCAAGCGACTGTGGGCAATCTCTCTTGCCACATACTCATAATGTATACAGTGTTGTTTCTACGTTATACATGTGAGGGTAACCTGTGTTTTACTTAAATATTAATAAGAACGATCGCCATTGGTACGAAAAAAGAAAACATTGAGATGGCTTTATAAGAACGCTTAAGGCACTACCTAGTGCCTAGTCGTCGGTTGCCTTTTAAAGCGTCCAGCTAAAGCAGGCAGCCAGTAATAATCAAAATACTTATGAACAGCTGACAGCTCCAGCCAGTAACATTTTAGAATGAGTAGTTCCGTAATATATATATGAGCCAAATACATTTAATGGCCCATACGCTTCAAATTTCGTAACCGATTCCATGATCCATATAATTCCCAATTAAACAAAAACAGTTCGCTCTGCAGCACCTTCGAATCTGTGAGGCGATATTTCTTCGAATTCTCAATAGGCCCGTGAAGTCGCGAGTATTTTTCAAAGAATCAATTACTCGACTGTCACCGAACGAAGCGCTACTTTGTATAAATCTCGACGGCACCGCAGTAAATTTACGTAAAGTCCCCCCATTATGCTTTGAATACGCGAGTGGCAGATCTTTATCATTGTCCTCATTCGTTGTAGAATCACCTACAAAGACATTTTATTAGGTACGAAATTAAATATAACAAATGATCAAATTTAGCTATTCTGAAAAGTTTGCTGTTTTATTTATTACGCACTTACCGCGTTGACCTTTCGTATGTATTAATATATTACTAAATTGCATTAAAACTCATCCAGTTTTAAACGTGATTGAAGGACGAAGATTTTATGGGACGCTTGTAATTATTTCACAGTTATGCAAAATTTTGTTGCTGGTCTAATAGATAAATTAAGGCACAATTATAAATTTGAAATGCTCGGAGATGATACATGTGTAGTGTACCCAAGTGCCTAGTGTACCCAAAGTGTGCTCTTTTTCCTCGATCTGACTACGCTAATTAGTCAAGCAAGGTCTTAACAGCTTTACCGGACTACGACCCAATGTATGCTACATCACGTCACAACACCAATTTCAATAGTCGATGAATGATGGTGGTAAAATTAATAGAAAAATGTATTTTCTTCTGAACATAGGTTCCAGTTGAAAATTTTGAATAAAAAATTAAAGTAATGCGAGGCTATTTCATAGCAATTAAATAATTATATATACTTAGTTGTTGAAAATTAAAAATATGTAATTATTTGGTTTTATGAACATTAATTAAATAATTTAATTTATCAAGGTTGCATGCATTTTTCTATATGAGTCCATAAACTCTTAAACATGCAAAAACATTTCTAATAATCGAAAATTCAAAATAATAAGTTCGTAGCTTAAGACATCGAAGTAGAATCATATTGCGTGCGTCACGTCACGATGAGAGGCGTGTTTATACGCATAATAAAATATAGTTGATAAGATTATGTGAAAACAAAATCAAATTAACACGAATATGTGTATGTTACATATATACATTGTTGTAGTACTCAAAATAAAGTAAAACTATCATATATGATACATAATTCACATCTTTACCAATATCTTGACATAGGTAACGACAAAAATAAATAAACGACATATAAGAGATGATGAAGAAATGAAGACATAATACTGGTAATATTAATTGTGTAATATTTATTACTATATCTAAAATATAAATTGATCTGTTTGTAATTAATGGTTATAACAAATTTTATGTTAAAAACATTACATAAGTCGAAAAATACTTCAGTATGTATATATATTAGTGTATATGAAGAACATACAATTTGATCAAGTTTAAAGATCCTTTTTTTTCTCGAAATGACTACGCTATTGACCTAGCAAGGTCTTAACAGCTTCACTGGACTACATTAAACTTTCTTAAAAACAATATAACTGTATACCTAATAGCTTGTGAATATGGCAATATTATTTTGACAGTTGGTTATTTTAAATTTGACATTGACATCCAATAAGTAAAAACAAGGTTCGCGCCGGTTTTATTTGTAAAATAAAGTGATGTTTCAAACAGATATGTCTGTTTTTCATTGGTTTCCCGCACTCCCGAGAACAGATGAAGTCCCATTATGCAAACTTAATGAAGTGTATTGCTGTGCAAACGCTCGCTACGGAGATATTTCGAAGTTTACAAACGCGGTAAGGTTAGGCCATGTTCACAGTCAATATTTCAAAAATAATGCATTACTGAGCAGATTTTATCATTGCAGACGAAAAGGCATCCTGTTATTAATGTAACAAGGGATATTCATCATCAAAGAACGACAGATGAGAATATATCGATGTATATTGATGTCGAAGATACGTTATTGAAAAAAATTACAAATGTGGCCTATAAACAAGGGTTTATGGAGGCTTTAACAGTAGCTGCCGACCCAAACGTCAATAAAGAAAGCCATATCCTAGCTTTGACTGCTTCATACATTTTAAAAGTAGCTAATTTATTCACTGCATTCCGATACTTTTTCCAACCCCATCTTAAAGACATTGGACCCAAGATTGTTGCAAATTACTCGACGACGAGAAACTGGGGCCAGTCACCTGTAAAATGTCTCGCATGGCATCCGCACACTGTAAAAATTGCAGTAGCAACTATTGATGATAACATCAGAATATATTGTTCGGAAGTTTCATTTGTGTCATCATTGAAATGTAAAGCCCAGGGTCATGTATCTTCTATGAGTTGGAGACCTTTGTCAACATCGGAATTAGCTGTGGGATGCGAACAGGGAGTGATTATATGGACGATAGATCCAAATTCGATGTTTACGAAACCATCATCCAGTAATGCTGTTGTGCTCAAAAGGTATGTATATTAAACCTTTTACCATTATAGAACAAGAATGGAATATGTGTTCTAACTAAGAAGTTGAAAAAGGCATTCTTTGATGATTGTGGTGATGCTCCTATCATATTGAAGAATTTTTGTCCCTCTCCTAAAATTGCTGACTCATAAATTATTTTTTTTTACATTACAATTTATGATGGTTACCAGTTGACCTGTTTTGTACTTTCATATTTGCCTTTGTAGCGATGGGCGAGAGACGCTGTATCAGGATTGTCAGGCGTGAATTTAAGTCAGCTCTCAATGCGTGCGAGTCCCTTACATTGCACTGCCCGGCACGTATTAGTTTATCTACCCTGGTGTAGGGACCATTGTATTACAGAATCCTATTAAAGTGCTTAACAGACTTTTGGGACATTTCATTTTTACATAAATAATGTCATGCATACCTTCTATAAACAATTCTTTACAATCCTTAATTTATTTTTAAGATCAATTGAGGATAAAGGATTTTATTGTTATATATTTAGTGAGTTTGAACCTTTTCAGCATTCAATGAATACAAAGATCAACTTAGACCCATTCTTTTATATAAGCTAATGTTATTTGATCCTTGTTTTGTATATTTCTAATGAATGATTTCTTTATATTGAATTTAAAAAAAAAAAATCTCCATTTTATTTCTTTGCTATTTGCCTAGCAAGGCCTTAACAGCTTCACCGGACTACATAATTTTTTTTTTTAATATATTATAACCAGTACATTACATATATATAAATACATCATCATCATCATTACCCTTATCCCACTTAAATATTATACCTATTAAAAGCAATGACTCATTGCTCATATAAGCTGATACTAAAAATATTATTATGTACTCATATAACTAACAGTTGAGTCTTTACATTTCAAAGTGAGCCAAGTCTAATTTTAACAATTCATATTTAATTTATTTTTTGATTATTCAAATTAAATTCATAAACATTTAAGATTTAAAGGATCATAAAAAATTAAGAATCTTCTTAAGAGCTAAATTTCTACTTCATTCAATATGAATAAAACTAAAAATGGAAAAAAAAATTAAGGATCTTACTTAAACCATTAAAATTGGACTCTGTACATTATGAGATGTTACATCTCAGTTATTTTTCTATATTTAAGATATCAAGACAAATAGTGGTCATTATTCAGGGAGTTGTGGAACATATTGGCTTTGTAATCTCCTAAATATACCCATTTTAAATTCTTCAACAAACTGAAGGACAATAAAATTAATTTCTTACTAGATATTAAAACCTGACCAGATTAGGCCCCCCTCGGCAGCAGCTCTAGCCTAGGTCCGTTCCCTTGGTGTGGAGCTCTTGAGTGCACTACTCACACACTACAGTGACAGAAAATTTTACATCACTGCGACAACATCACACATATTACCTCCACACTTGTGCACGCATACATGCTCACACATGAAAGTTGAAGGGTTTTATATTTTTTCCTTATCAAACTGAAATAGTTATTAAATTATCCGATACAAAATATGTATAACAGTTCTTGAGATATATATGCTTGGTACACATATGTTTCAACAACTCATATATATATGAATAGGTAGCTTAGGATAGCTCAGATAGGTTAAGCATTGCATGTATCAGGCAACAGTCAAAACGAGGTGTGCAGTGCACCCTTGAGCTAATTGTCAAATAAAGTTAGCTGAGTGTTCCAAGTGTTTGCCTTGGACGTCTGGTAAAGCTGTTAAGACCTTGCTAGGACAATAGCGTAATCAGATCGGAAAAAATAAATAATAATTCATAAGTCTGTAAATTTTAGTGATATGTCATGTTGATATGAGTTTTCTTCATTGATATAGGTAGCCAAGCTTGGTAGAGTGAATTTAAAAAAAAAATTAAGAAAACTAGTGATTTTACAAGATTGATGAAGAAGAACTGTTTGAAGAATTACAATGACTATTGGCATATGTACCTGTTTATTCAGGGTTTTCTCATCTATTTGAATTACTAACCAGTGTACTAAGCTATATATTATTGTTATTAAGTCAATTCAGTACTTAGCTAACTTTGCAGCTGCTAAATATCCTAAAGTCCATCAGAATGGAGGCAACTGTAAGGTTTTCGAGAAGCATTATTATGTGTATGGTAACGCTGTGAAATGGGATGCCTGGTGTGATGTTCTTTCAGGGCTATGACATTGGGCTCTTCAAAAAGGCTTTAAAACACACTCTTATACCTATAATTTTTGGGATAAGTCAGTTATATTTGATGTATTTATTTCCAGGCCTGATCATAGTCCAGTGACAGATGTGAGTTGGTCTCCAAATGGAGATTTGCTTATAAGCTGCAGTGGTGCAGACACTTCCATGCTGGTGTGGGATGTTGCAATGGAGACTGCTATACCGTTGAGAAGGTTAACTGGAGGTGGTATAGTATTTGCAAGATGGTCACCAGATGCAAGTAAAGTTTTTGCTGCAACATCTTCAATAATATTTAGGTAAAGAAGTTTTATATATTTTATAGTTATATAATATTAGTTTAATAAACATAAGATAAATCCTTTTTTGAAATTATTTTAACTATTGGACATCCAGTGCTCAAAATTGGATTTCACACATTATACACTTAAAAATCTTGAAGTATAATCAATTAAGACATCTACTTCTTCTTCTTCTTCTTAAAATGGCAACATGTGTGTTGACACAATTTTGCCAATGTCAAGTGAATGGAGTCATGGACAATGGAGGTTGCACCAGACAATTAGACAAATATATTTATATTCAGACCGGGCTATCTACAAACAGACATCACAAAGAAAATACATGTAAATTAAGCATACAACATATTGTTAGATTACGGTTAGATTGCGGACACAAAAGCATTACACTAAAATCTAAAGTTTAATTTTGTTAGTATTAATCAATTTCGAGAAGCATTCTACGATTAGATATCTAAAATTAAGTTTTGGACTCATAGTGTGGCAAAAAAAATGAGAAATTCCCTTTATTTTTTCTTTTGATGAAACTAAGTATTATAAATTACTATTAAATAAAAGAGAAAAATCGATTGACAAACTCAGAAGAGAATTGTACTGAAGTTTGAAGTGTAATCCTTACTTTCTTATTATAATATTAAAAATGTTGAAGTAACTCTGTCTGTTGCTCTTTCATGCCAAAATTACTGAACTGATTTAATTGAAATTTGGTACACATATAGTATGGACCCTGAGAAACTTTTTAACATCCGAAAATTGTTGGGTTTTAACACTGTGTCGGGTAGAGTGGGAGCAGCATCCCACTTACCTCTAGGTATTGGACGACAGGAACACATACACTCTTCTTGCTTTCTCTTCCACTTCAGTTTTATTTCTACTGTGTGTGAACTACACACAGTTCTTTTATGTTAGTTTATTTATAAAAATATATGCAAGAATTATATAAGAGGATGGCTTTTGCAGAATATGGGACACAGATCGTTGGACACTCCCAGAAAGATGGTGTGCACAAGGTTGTCGCATTGTCGCCGCTTGCTGGGGTCCAGACAATATTTTACTGTTTGTGGCTAAAGGAGAGCCTATCATCTATTTGCTAAGTAATAGAGGACTTCTTAGTGGTGAGTAACTTAAAAAAAATAGTCATAAAATAAAAAAAGTTATTTCAAATATAAGGTTGACACATAAAATAGAAATGCATCACTATATATTGGACCATAGCCATGTACCTATCTAGCCTTTGATTGCTCAGTGATCTCATACATTTCCTATTTGATTTTGTGGAGTTATGTGTTTTATCTTCAAAATACAAGGTTCAATGCTATTGACATAAAAATGACACATCCTTGAAAATGTCTCTTTTCCAATAAAAAAAAAATCTAACCCATTATAAATGAAAATTGTTCTGTGGTAACAGAGTTCATGACAATGTCTTCCTTTCTGAAATCATTTACAAGATAAACCTACTTATAGACCAAGTTTACATACAATTCTTATAAATTTTACAAATACTCATGAAGAACATAGAGAATCTTGGTTAAAGTTTGTTCTAATACTTTTAAAATTATGGGAAGGATACTTTCAAATGTCAAAAAATCAGGCCTAAGTTCAATGAACAACTTTAAAGGGCCCCTTTTCAAGGTTAATAATTATGTAACTGCTTATCGTGGGAACGCCGCACGGTGGAACAAAGGGAAGGGGGTACGGGTCGAAGTACGGGACGCGGACGGGTCTGCGCGGCACGGTGTCATTCATTGTTTTTCTTTATTATTACACCAGTTCATTTGTGCGTAAATCACCTGATTATGAGTGGACATCAGTTATGTTTTTGTCTAGATAATTAGTTCAAATATTAAACACCTATTTTTGAAGTTATACTTCTTTTGGCGCGTTAGGGAAAAATGATAAGACTAAAGTTAACGATGCACGCGCACACCGTCTCGTAAAACTAACAACCTGGTGTTATTACGATGTGCGCACACATCGTCACGAAAAACCGACACCGTGGAGTTATAACGATGTGCGCACACACCGTCACGTAAATCCGACACCCTGAAGTTATTACGATGCGCGCGTACACTGTCACGAAAAACGACACCCTGATTTTTTTTTTTTTGTATTCGTTGTTTCTATTTCTTTGTATAAAACTTTCAATGTATTAAATACCTTTTTTTCTATTGCTTGTATAATTTTTTCTTCAAATGTAGAGTAAGGCGAAAGATAACATTTTTGAAAAGATTTTTATCTTTTTACGCCAAAGAAGTATAACTTCTAACGCGTGTACATAAGTACACACACACTTTTTTTATTGATTTAAAACGAGGATTAACTAATGATTATCCTGTAAAAATATTGCTGGCGACTATAGTCACGCCGTATATAATTTAATTTTCAGGTACACAAAATATGAAAGCTGTTCCAGTACTAGATATTTCCAAAGTTGAACTATCATCAGGATATATTGTTGGTGGTCCCTTATTGGACATGTGCTGGGATCCAAGTGGACGGTATTTGGCTGTGCTGTTTGAAGAGTCACCGCTCATTGCCATCTTTAACACAACACACTTGATGATGCAATTGAAAATAACACCATGGTATGTCTGCTAACTATATGCTAAGGTTAAAAAACTTCTTTGTCTTCAGTAAACACCGCTGTAGTATTTGCCAATGTCATATGTTCTAATTACATGTCAGTATTATATTCTTAAGATACTGTTTTTTGATCAGGTTAAATATATTATTGATGGTGTTTCACATGTTATTAATCTAATTATTTGGCACAAGTCAAGTGGATTATAAGTTAAAATTAGCTGGTCAGTTTTAATAAGGGAGCCACCATCTTAAAGCAATGTTTGAACTTAGAGAAATAATTTATGCAAATTGACATTGTAGATTTATTTATGCATACCTGTTGCTAATTAACCAGTGAAAAAGAATTATTGTTCTTAAGTTCTGTGGTTAGTTTAAACCTTACCACTTAAACCACCGCCTTGCCTTAAATCACTATGTAAGGCATTAAAAATCTAAAAAAAACTATGGGAGAAGATAATATATGAATTCTCTTCTTATTTCATGGCAACACTTGTTCATGATTAATTATGCAATGTCACTTTGCATAAAGTATTTTTCCAAAAAGTAAAATAATTCGTTAATTAATTTTTTTTAATGTTGTGTATAATTAAAATCGTGTATCATAGTGCAACTATAATATTGAAGAAGATAAATTTTGGGATGCCTCAAATTCTCCTTACATTTTAGTAAGGCGATAATTTTACTGTGTGTAATAATTTACGAATAATAGAATTGATTATCTGTGATTTATAAAAATAATTAATGTTAAAGTGTATATATTGGTAATAGTAAAGCCCTTTACTAAATCTATATACCTCTATACCAAGGTGACTGTTAAAGGTTAACACTCTTCAATCGTGGGGTAGTTCATGGTCACATTTATGTTCAATATATAAAATAAAAATATCAAAACAAATACTAATAAACAAGAAAGCGAACCTAAACTTCTCACCACTTATATGGTATCGTTTAATAGGTATTGAAATAACCATTCAATACATTTAAAATATATATGTAAATTTTTAAATACAACAAAGAAGACAATATTTAAAAAAAAAAATTACATGTCCGATTTCATTGCACGATAGTATACTACGTTTCTTGACAACATTTTTTTCTTTTTTATTCCTTGTGCTTAATCAGTTGGACCGTTTTTGGTGGGTCTTTCACTAGCAAATAGATGATATTTATTTAAGAAATTAAATTAGGATTAAATACAGATCTATTAAAGTAAAGAAATAGTATCCAGTACACTACAATAGATTTTTTTTTAATATTCTACGCGGTGGAAATAGCAGGCAACTACTAGTTTTTAAATGAAAACAAAGTCTAATAACAGATTTAAATATGGTTTTTATATTCTCCCATTGTCGATAGCTGTTTCGTGGTCGGTATCGAGCAGGAAGTGCCAACAACCATGTCTTTCCAACAAAACTTCACCGAAGGAGCCTGTTTAACTATAGCGTGGTCCAGTGGGCGAGTTCAACACTTTCCGATTATTTATACGGACTAATTATTTGTTAATATCATGTGACTGGATTAAGACACAGTGTCGAGTGACTGGATAAAACACATACTGAGATCCGTGTACTACGCGTTTCAGATGAGAAGATAAGCGCGTATGCTTCAACTTTGCTAATAATTAATAATTGTACAACTAATAAACAAGAACGCAAATATAAAATGGTTTTTATTTTTATTTGATATTAAGAAATTAATGATTTTAATTACTGTAATAGAAAATTTAACATTGTTTTTATCCATATATAAAGAAACCACAATTTATTAAATTATCTTTTTATATATTAGAATGTCATTATTTTAGATTGTCACTTCTGAGTAATAATAGAGTTTCAATTAAGGACCGATCACGTGATTTATACTGCGTAATTTGTACGTTTTGTACGCAGAGTGCATGCGAAATGCAAAACAAGATGGCGGTTTGACCGCATCTTCTTATTTGAAATACACTGTACAAAATAACTGTGTTATAGATCTAAGACTGAATGTATAACTAAGTTTTAAATTTCCTAACTACATGAAAAAGTATAGAATAATTTAAAAAAAAACTGTGTATGCTTACTATGTTGGTCGGACTGCTTCACTACTACTCTCTTTTCCATTCTGTTGTAACCTTTTATAAGCAAAACTAATTGTTAAACATTTAAGAAGTGAACTAAAGGTAGTACTGTTAATATTTTAATATAAATATTTTAGAAATCAATTATCTACATTTTGTATTTTCATTAAAACAAAAGTCATAAACAATATTTGTATTTTAAATGTATAATATTTTTTTGTAAATATTAAATAATAAACTGAGGGATCAACATTTTTTTTTATTTACTGGTCAATTTAAGCCTCTTTAACTGTCAAAGAAGGATTTGTTATAGAATTGACTTTTCCATCAATTGTTGATATACCATTATTTATTTCAATATATCGAGTGGTCCTAGTGATTTTATTGGTTTTTATTTTTGTCGAATTGATAGCATTTTTTACACGTTGCAACTTCCTAAATTCATTTCTTTCAAGATTATTGTATAATGCATTACTGTTTCTCGCTATATCATCTTTTAATGTATCATCTAAAGATAATTGCATTTTGACATAAACTCTTTTATCATCTCCAATTTGCAATTTAGGGTTAAGATGGAGATCATCTTTTCTACGACTCCAGTATCTTCCATTACACAAAATAAATACCGTGCAAATTCTAGCACTAAAATCTCCTTCTAAATTCCCTAATTCTATCTCAAGGTTAGCATTTATATCTTCCTTTACAGTCATAAGTAAACGAGCTCCCAATGATTTTAAATACTTCTCCAAATTCTTCCCAATGCTTTTTTTGACGTGTCCAACAGTATTTTTAACGTATTGAACCAGATTCTTAACATTTTCTGTTTTATCTTTACCTTTATCTAGTTTAAATTTTGCAATTTCTTTAATGAAAATCTTAGCCGTTTTGCGTTCTACTGTGTCACTTATATTGTATATTAATTCTACAACTGAAGTTTTTTCTTGACTGGTATCTGAATTAACATCCTTAGTGTACATTGCTGCGTAATTCCTAAAAATACTTACAGCTGTATCGTTGACTGCTTTATAAAAATCCATCATAAAAGATTTGAGTTCTTCTGAACATAGCCTAAAATTTTTGCATTCACCGTCATGATCGTTTTCTCTGAACATATTACGTCCCTGACGGAGCTTTTCGATTTCATTTTTATTCATATCAATAAGGTGACATTTGACTTTGTACCTTTTGGATAACGTTGTAGTGTCTTTAATAATTTTCGAAAATAAATCTTGGAATTTGTTGAATAACAACAACGTTTCTGCGACGTGTTTGTCTTGATTTAATTCTATATATTGCTTTTTAAAGTATTCCCATCCTTGTTCAGTTAGATTATGAGTTTTCAATATCGGTCCGACGCCATGATTCCTCACTTTAACTGCAATCTTTTCAAAATCATCCGAACTTTTCCATGAGCACTGGTTCCCTAATATTCGCGCGATCAAAGCGTCGACAGTTTTTAATATTAACTTTTTTGTTTTTCGCGAAATACTTTCTTTTTTTAAATATCTCTTAATTTTCTCTCTCAAATCCTTATACAAATTATTTTTGTTTGTAGTTGTATTAGTTTTTAATGTATTTCTTACGTTACCTTTTAGTGATACCTTTGGTGCAACTTCGATTATAGTTGTTTCATCGCTATCTTCAATTAGTTCTTTATCATTATTAAGAATATTGTCTTCATCTTGCAAAAATGGTTTTAATTCAGCTATTTTATCTCTTATCGCTTTATTAACTGGAGTCTCTCTTACGGTTCGGAACAGAGGATCATTTGGTGCTATATTTAATGTTTGTATATAGGGTTTTATAATTTTATCTAGAAAATTCGATATCTCTAAAGCGTTTGGAAGATTTCCTTGTATTATGGCGGCTTCGCATGTTAACGTAAGTGCTAAGGATATCGCTAAAAATAAAATATATGTATAACCTGTCGAAAAAAAAATTGAACAATCAAAAATTACACATTCGTCGAGCGTAAAAAAATACATATAGTAATTTTACAAAATTTGAAGTAGGTATTGTCTGTTTGGGCTAGTATGTAAATGACGACTTAATTTTCTCCAGCAGATAAAAGATTCGTATATTACTTACCTAGCTTACAAATCATTACGTTTGTCATAAGAACGAAACAGTACGTAACGTTTAACACTGGCAAATTAGAGGCTAAATAGTACTATCCAAATTACAATAAAAAGAAAATAAAGAGTTTTTGGCGGGATCTTGGAATGTCATGTAAGTGGTCTTTATTTTTTATCCATAATCTTGTTTTATTTGGCTCTATATCGTGTAAAGTCAAGTGGTGCTTTACGTAATGTAGTTTGTTTATTGTGCACAAGTGTAGTGGATCAGAAATAATACCATGGAGCATGGATTCTGACTTGCGACAAGTCACAGGAAAGTTCTAACAAAATGGCCACTATCTTGTTAGTTCATTGAAATTATATCAAGAAACTTGTAATATCGTTGTAGTCTACTAGAAGACTGGTTGCCATAATAAAATAGAAGAAGAACAAAATAAGATAATCATTGTCACAACAAAAACTGCTTTCTCTAGGACGAAATTATAGGCAATAACTAGTTAATAAGAGAATAATTAAATTCGACATCATTCGATTTAACATCATTTAGTATACTGTGATGCAAATTATTAAATGATCTGGATTAAGGACACACAAACGATGTAAGTACAAGCAAACAAGACCTGAATAATTGCAAAATGAATTGCTACAACGAAATACTTCGAGTATTACGTAAGTACAGTAAGTTACCATAAAATTAGAGCTCCCACAGATAACAATGGTAAATATATTAGTGTAATAAATACTAAATTTATACAAGCGCATACCTTTGAATGTATTCGCAGTGAAATAAATCATTTTTAAACTTATCTCGTTCCTTACATTTTATTGGCGTGTTTACAACGAATTCTCATATATCAACCACGTGGGTTTATATTGCTCGAACCGAATGAGAGTTTTATGATTGTTATCGTTTGAGCTATATTTCAAAATTTAAACTTTTATCGTAGGAAAGGAGGTTTACTCGACATTTTATATTTATTTTAAATATCTCGTTTGTCCAAAGAAATTTGTTTAAAGTAGTATATATATTCATATATATATAAAAGAAGAACTAACTGAAGTGTTAACGCAAAACCTATAATACTGAGCTGTGATAATCTGCATACTTTTTAGACTGTAAATGAGCACTACAGAAGTGTTTTTGGAAATTAACCCCTGAGATGGTGAAAAGGTGGATTAAATTTTGTAGTCCGGTGAAGCTGTTAAGACCTTGCTGGGTCAATAGCTTAGTCAGATCGAAAAAAAAAAGTATTAAATTTTGAATAAAAATACGACATTTTGTAGTCAGTTATCCTTTTGTATGTACACACATATGTAGATAAAAAAAAAAAAAAACTGCATAGAAAACACGCACAAAGCCGCGATGAATTACTAATAATGTATACACATAATAGGTTTTTTTACCTATGAAATTGCCGTTCTGCAGTACTGGCCATTTCAAATCGAAATAATACTGCACAGCAGACGGTCTCCAAGTTGCAAGAACTGAGGTTGGAAGTTCTCCGTCATCCGCCCTACTCACCAGACCTTGCGCCTACCGACTACTAATTTTACCAGAATTTGGTGGGAAAAAAAATCAATGCCCGAGGAGCAGTACAAAATGCCTTTGATGAATTTGCCTACCGTCCAGCTGATTTCTTTAAGAAGGGCATCAATAAACTGCCACTGCGTTGGCAAAGATGCGTTGATTGCATGGGTGATTACTTCGATTAATACGAATAAAAAATACATGAAAAAATTCGTTTAAATTTTTTCATACAAAACGGCAATTTCATAGGTAAAGACCTAATATCATAGAATGCATAATTTTATTCATTAATATTATTTATCCATCAGAAGAGTTATTGATGGTCATTGTCATTCGTAGGTAGTATGCAAATGGCGGGAAATACATTTCTATAATTGTCAATGGGTGCTTGTAGATAAGTGGTGAAGTTTTCGAAATGTCAAATCATTGTCCTTCAAACTCTCTGTACTCTAATTTATTACGAATCATCTTTACACTGTTTTTTTTTAATGTAGCGTAATTTGAATAATTCAAAATTTCTTTACCTACAAATTATCATAAATGGTAATCAAGATGACTTTCATTTAAACCATTCGTTTCAGTTTAGATTCAACAAAACAGGGTCAATTAAAACGCGTCTTAAGCAATAGCATTTTTATTTAACAAAATTTATAAAATATCTCTCCTGGACATATAAAAGTCGCAACTAAAATATTAGTTACACATAGCACATACGAGTTAACATACATAGCCTATTGTGAAGCTTAAAAATAGTATTGCAACAATGGTATCACTCGCATTATATAAAAAAAACTTAAATATCCCTTTACGATTAAATAAATTTCGCATTTAAATTAACAGAAGATTTTCATCCACCGTTCACCTACAAACAATTCTCGTTAAAAAATTTAAAAATATAAGTACATAGATTTACATTTTTACATAATCAGAGTAAAAATAAGTAATAAGTACCTATTAAAAAATTGTTATTGTTAAGTTTTCGAATACCAAATTTATAATATGTATCTAGAATACATATTAAAATTTAGTCCTTAAACAACATTGAAAACTTAGGAAAAAAAACAAACGAATTTCCAGTACAGTTAACTAAATATCTACTTTACGACTAAATGATAATGTCTTTATTCGTTCGTACTTGAAATTTTGGTCATCGGTTATTACAAATTTTGCATTTAACATTTTGTTCCGTGTGTCGAGCAACGGTCATAACATATTACATTTTATGGCGTTGCTACATGATTTTATTGACGTATATAATCCATAAATCTTACTTATAAACATTGCCACTCATTTAGACGTTCGCGAAACGTTGTGACGTAACAGAAAAATATTAACTTTTGCTTATCCTTTTTTACTGCTGCTTTTTAGTACATCTCTAGTGAAAGTCATTTTGACATAATATTTTTTGTCCGGGTAACACCAAAAGTTAATGTAAATCTGGTAGTTAACTTAGATAAAATGTCACGATCATCTATACCAGAGACAATTCTAAATTTAAATAGTCTTATTAATAAAAATAAGTTAATTATTCGAGTAGATTGAGCTTGCTGTTTGTCTTGCGTAACTGCGCCCGCCATGGTATTATTTTAGCGCTTTCTTCTTCCCCGTGATATTTACCGTTTGATGTTAAGTGACCTGTCAATTTCGAAATAATGAATGTAATCAAAACTTATATTAATTAGCATAAATCGTGACACACGGTGATAAATCCGTCATAGTGTCTCATCTTTTAGCTTGTAGCGTTTATTGTAGCGATTACCAATCTCTATGTGATTGCTACATTATTTGATTGTACCATGCTTTCCATCAACTACAAACCTTTTGCTGTGTCACCTTAAAAACTTAGCAGATTTTTAAAAATGAGGTTTTCTTTAACGACTTGTAAATCTGCGGTAGTATGACAACTTGATAATTGAAATATCTGTAATTCCATGATGCATGATGCTGAAAAAATATTAAGCACTTAAGTAATTACTGAGAGTATAACTTACCATTGCGGTGCTCAGTGGAGAGTTTAGCTTCGGAAGGCGCCCGCATCGGGTGAGAAGGCGTGTCATAGCATAGACTAATGTTATCTATGGAAACCGCTCGTTGGGTGCAGCCTGAATATGAGCGCCACTCACCACCATTACTATGACCGTTTGTGTCTTCCACTTTTGGGGTATACAGGGATTGTCTGAAATTCACGCAGATAATTTCACAATAACAATCGATTATGGTAACACGGAATAATATATCAAATCTTTTAAAATTATTCCTCTAGACTTCAATCAGCTGCTTTTTAATTAATAAGAATACGTACGTGCTGATCATTAAAGATTTTTAAATAATGTATTATATTAGTAATATTGCTACATATAAAATGCCAAATGATAGGTGTTTCTTATGAATGTTTGTTTAGACCTAAATGAAAACGATTCAAATGGAATAACGTTTTACAAAAACATAGAAAAATATTTATATTAAAAAAATGGACGACTATTTTTAAAGACCCTGTCCACCAAACCTTTAATAGTAAGCCATATTGGATATTTTGTCAAACTTGACATTTCATAGCCATAATTGTACGAATTTAATTAAAATTATCTGAAGGAAATTTTGGCGGGATTTTGAAATGTAATATAATGGATTTTATATTTTATTCTTAATCTCTTATTATTTGGCTCTATTTTTTATAATATTAGTGTTGTTTTATGAAATATAGTTTGATTATTGGGTACAAGTGAGTTGAATGGAAAATAATACCTCGGAGCTTAGATACTGACATACTGACTTGTCACAAAACCACCTTTAAAAGTTCTAACAAGAGGGCATCCACCATGATAGTCATAATCTACTAGAAGTTTGGTTGCCAAAACACGAAAAGATGAAATAAAAAGACGACATATCAATGGTAACATGAAATAGATATGAAAACCAATAATTATTGAAGTATTAAATTCTGCCATTGCAAACCTAACCCATATTAAAACAGACCTCAACCTGCACTCGGCTTCTTCCCTGCGCTGCAACAGCTGCCGCTTCCATGCCGGCACCGCCGCCGCTCGTCTCCTCTCCGCCTCGTTGGCTAGTTCTTTCTCGAGGTCCTTTCTGGCTTTTTCTGCAGCTCGCCTGGCCATCATCTGGCGCTTCCACGCCGGGATCACGTTCCCAGCTGCATCACGCTCGGGCACCTGCAGACAACCCTGCCATCGACCAGCCGCTCGTTCAACATTATCATCTTCTAGGAGGGTATTTCAAGTCATATTGTTTTTTTTAAATAAATACATAATAAAATGATACAAATTTTTTTATGTTTCTGGTAAATATATATTTTTTAAGTTAGAAAGCATTTTTCTAACCTCTTAATAAACATGGGTTATTTTATATTATGCCAATAAGAATAATAAAATTATATAACTTCATATATAAATAAATAGTTACATAAGATATAAATACATTTTTATTATAATGTTGGAATGTTTCGATGATAACGTTAAACATGTGTATGATTGTATAATGAAATACTATGTATTTAGGTTGTGTTCCATTTTATGTTCCACAAAATAACAAACACGTACAGCATAAAACCGATTGGAATATATTACGATAAAATATTAATTACGAAAAAAAGAAATATCAGTCAGTCATAGTAAGTCAAAGGACAGCAGTAAATTTAAAAGGCCTGGTATAAAGTGCATCATCCGACAGGTCTTGTTGTATGCCAGTGGAACGTGGTCAGTCCTAAGTAGACATGTCCAGCAGTGTGGCGTCATGTGATTAGATCGTATTCGAAATGTACAACCGTGGTCGCCTTCGAGTCCATGACATCGCAGATAAGCTATAGGAAAGTCGACTCCGCTGGTATGGCTGTATAAGTCGTATGTCTCCAGACTACGTCGAAAACAGACGTCTCAACATAAATGTACAAGGACCAAACTTTGGCGGCAGGCCCAAAAAATGTTGACTGAAGTTGATGAAAGCGGATATAAAGGAGAACAACCTCACACAAAAGGATATAGAAGACCGGGAAAAATGAAAGAAGTTATGTCAGAAAACGGACCCTGGTACCTGGCCGTTAAAACGCTAGGAAGGTGAAGAATGCAATAGCCAAATCAGAAGTCTAATACCCGAATTTTTAGTCCTTAAATATGACAAAACATTTAGCGGAAACTAGGTTCTTTGAAATCATAGTATATATAAAAAAATGGTTGGCCATATTTAAAAACTTTAAAATCGTGTTTCAGACTCCTTCGATCAACTTGCACCTAATAATAGGTTATTATGTTCGTGCGCTGTTTATTCTTCCGATATAGTAAGATTGGAGACTTTGACAGCTAACAAAGTTGTTACCAACGGAAATTAATCTTATTGTTGAATGCATTTAATGCCATAAGACATAATGCTTTTCTATATTAATTTACTTTGGTTGGTTTCAAACATAGTCAATTTTACTACTACTAATTATAATAATTAGGTTCAGCTCGCGATTCTTTAACTGTGTGTTTTTTTTTTTCAAATAAAGGCTTATTTTCAGAATTTTATTACTAATTTTTAGCAACCGCTTGTTAATTTTTATCATTATTACTAAGCCCCTATGGAAAGGGTAATAATTCATGATGATGGTAACTAAGTCAAATTATACTGTGGAAAGTTATCTATTAATTAATTGAAGCCATATCAAAATTGGTATAGCCATTTCGGAACTTAACGCGTATAAATATTTGGCACTTCAATTTTAGTTACGACTTCATCTATTCTATACCTTATAGGATTTAACGTTTGATTACTCGCCTTATGTTAGATTATAATTTAATCCAAGATACACCAAACAAGTTACACCTGGACGGCTAATAGATTTCAAGTGCAGCTGCCGGAACCCACCTAAAGGGGCTTGATAGTCAACTTGAGGGTGATAGCTTGCCAGACAAAAGAACTCTACACCAACATGCGTTAGAATTCACGAAGTTTTTTTGTATTAAAGGAGGCAAACGAAGAGGCACTAGCAACTGCAGGGGAGTCGCAAGTGCGTTGTCAAAGGGTAAGGGAGGTGAGCCTTCGGCGCTCTCACTGACCGTACGAACGAACTAACCGAACAACGCAAGCATTTTACTTCATATCGGTTTGCTGTGGGTCGGGAGAATCGGGAGCGAGCTGACCCATTCTTGCTGATATCAGTCATAGCTTCGGCGTGGCTCTACCACCTACCCTTCATTAAACTCTTCACATGGATTCGAAGTAACGTCCATGTCCGTAACTTAGTAACTTCAGTGTCCAAACACGATAAACACTGAGCCATCATGCTTTAAAACCGCTGCGTATATACAAATTGGCAATATGCTTTGAAACTTTATTATAAAACCCAACACTATTACCTAAAAAACTGCTACTGGTCTTAATGAATTTGAAAGATGGAATAACTGATATATCATTGTTTCTAATATAATGTCGGTCTTTTACTTAATAGGCTTATCTTCATTTTTGCAGACATAATTAGATTATCAAGAATGTATTGGAAGGCCACAATTAAAATGGCCAATTCTTGAAACTTAGTCTTTAATGAATATAACTTTATGTGCCTAATAAACAGTAACAATTGCTAAATCCATTTTTTTTTTTTTTTTAAGATTTCCAGTTTTTTTAAAGCTAGCGCAAAGTTCAAATTTAGTTAGCTTATAATCTTTATATTTTACATGTACAAAATTTGGATATCTTGAAAAATAATGTAAAATATTAGCGTCTAAAATTGCATTTAGCTCACTTTGTAATGTAACCAATCAAATATCCTCACAAATTTGTCTATTTACAATACTAATAGAATTTATATATTTTCTATTGTAATGTACTATTAATATAACTTATATGAATAATGTCAGTTTATCATAAGAAGCACTCCTCTCATAATAAAGGTATGTTAGTACATACAGCACGCGATTCCGGTTGCTAACCGCAACATAACTGTTACCGTTGCTACCTATCAGTTTATGATATCACGCTTCACCTCGCATTAGATAGAACTGAGATAATCTACGTAATATACCGTAAGTGAACTTTTGCTCTTGATAAAATTTGTAATTCTCTACCGTATTCATCTGTACTCATAAAACATACTTGTAAATTTAATATAACGTTTTCAAAAATTTATGTTATAAATATAACTTAAGTTAGTTATAGTAAGCGACGAGCGTCATCTTAATACCAAAAATAAACTCAAATTAACCATCCCAATGTTGTAGATTAATCAAAACCAATAGAAGCTTGGTGAAGTTGCGTTTCTAAGCAGTCCTACCTATTGGCCGGACAGTGACTTCAAGCACTATGCCACGAAGACTTTACTGTCAAATTTTTTTTTTGCAGAGTATCTGAATCCTTTTTATTATCGCTAAAGATATACAACTCTGAGTTTTTTAACTATGTTTTTCGTGACGGTGGTAATGTTTTAATATTCATGAGTGTTTTCTGAGACTCCAAAGAGAATAGAGTATTTTATTTTGTATTTGACCACCCTACACAAAATAATGCAGTTACATTTTTCCTTGTATGAACAATATACAGATAAAGATTTAGGGTTACCATGTTATTATAGATTAGTGGAGCTGTTCGAGCTCTCCAAATTTTTCGTAACAAGGTAGAAACTACAAAGACATGAAAAATACAAAATCAAAAAAGGATTTGTTTTACAAGTTATTTAATTTGTAAAAACACGTGTAATTTGGTAAACGCATTTTTTAAATGCACTAATTTACAAGAAAAAACACTTGTAATATAAGACTTATACAAGTAGAATTATACATATCTGTTTTACAAGCTACATACACACTCATCAATAACTACAAACACATTCTTTCACACTATAACATTTACTTAGTTATAATAACGATTTTTTTCGTTTTTGTCACTTTAATTCTCTCAAAATTAAATTTCCTCTAAATTGCAAGTCAATACGCGCCATCATCGATTTAAGGCAATCATTGTCTAGTTTGAGGTCATAAATAAGGTTAATCTATTGTAAAGTATTTCAGAAATAAAAATATTTGTATATATATCTATAACGTTTCCGAAGAAACTGACCATCTTGCATGTTAACACATTGCCCGGAAGGTTAGAACTTATTACAAACCCTCAAATACGACAAAAACAAATCTTGTGCGAGAGATAAACGCATCAATGTCGATCAATCAGCCACCGCCCTAACTCGACCTTGAGTAGAAACTGCTTCGTTCGACATTTTTCGCCTCGGTCTAATTCACATGCTCCACATTGCGTTACTCTTCGCAACTTGTCAATGGGTATTTAACATCCGACGTACTCTTAGCTCATAATTATCATTGAGGAACTTCGTTCACAGAGATTTTATTTTTTCTTGCGTGTATACATTTTTTAATGATACGCACTGCTTTTATGATAGAACTAGCCTTTGCTTGTGGTTTCGCTCACGTTAAAAAAAGTACGATTTGATATATTCCATTAACATACACTACGGTCGGTCGGCACACCGTGGGGTTTTAGTCCGTGCGAGTCGGACATAACCCACTCTCTCCCCCGGGAGAGTGGGTATCTATAAGGGATTTCCCCACGTTAAAAAAAAATATAGTTTTTTTTAATGAAATATATCCTATACATGTGCAACTGATAATGTGTGTGCAGACATTTCATAATGATTGCTTGCAGAGTTAAGGCGTAAGAAGCGTAACGAACAAACAAACACATTTATAATGTTAGTTACGATTAGAATTAATTGCTTTACCGCGTGTGATATTTTGTAAAACAAAATCTTTCAGTCTAAAGGGATAAGTAGTACCTACCAAGATATTTTTTTTATATCTGGACATTTATTACTCAAGAATTTATACTCTTTGAAACAATTGAAGACGTTCAATGTTTGTCAGTAAAATATCTCAGGAATGAATTTAGTAAATGGACTTCCGTATTCATTTTAGAAATTTGTACTAGAGTTGTACTTGTATTCCACGGCACCTAAGAGGGACAGGATTGCGTTAGCTGTTAGACTTTAATATATATTTTAGGAATATTATAAGAGGATTAAGTCTTAGTTGGTAGACTTAGGTTGTATTATATGTTTTCCATAGAATACTTTGCACGACTTTAAATCGAATAATTTTTTTTTATGATTTGTATATCTTAAACAGGACCGTCCCTATAAAA
>JACEII010000325.1:0-32868 GCA_014332785.1 Antheraea mylitta | reverse complement strand
TTTTATAGGGACGGTCCTGTTTAAGATATACAAATCATAAAAAAAAATTATTCGATTTAAAGTCGTGCAAAGTATTCTATGGAAAACATATAATACAACCTAAGTCTACCAACTAAGACTTAATCCTCTTATAATATTCCTAAAATATATATTAAAGTCTAACAGCTAACGCAATCCTGTCCCTCTTAGGTGCCGTGGAATACAAGTACAACTCTAGTACAAATTTCTAAAATGAATACGGAAGTCCATTTACTAAATTCATTCCTGAGATATTTTACTGACAAACATTGAACGTCTTCAATTGTTTCAAAGAGTATAAATTCTTGAGTAATAAATGTCCAGATATAAAAAAAATATCTTGGTAGGTACTACTTATCCCTTTAGACTGAAAGATTTTGTTTTACAAAATATCACACGCGGTAAAGCAATTAATTCTAATCGTAACTAACATTATAAATGTGTTTGTTTGTTCGTTACGCTTCTTACGCCTTAACTCTGCAAGCAATCATTATGAAATGTCTGCACACACATTATCAGTTGCACATGTATAGGATATATTTCATTAAAAAAAACTATATTTTTTTTTAACGTGGGGAAATCCCTTATAGATACCCACTCTCCCGGGGGAGAGAGTGGGTTATGTCCGACTCGCACGGACTAAAACCCCACGGTGTGCCGACCGACCGTAGTGTATGTTAATGGAATATATCAAATCGTACTTTTTTTAACGTGAGCGAAACCACAAGCAAAGGCTAGTTCTATCATAAAAGCAGTGCGTATCATTAAAAAATGTATACACGCAAGAAAAAATAAAATCTCTGTGAACGAAGTTCCTCAATGATAATTATGAGCTAAGAGTACGTCGGATGTTAAATACCCATTGACAAGTTGCGAAGAGTAACGCAATGTGGAGCATGTGAATTAGACCGAGGCGAAAAATGTCGAACGAAGCAGTTTCTACTCAAGGTCGAGTTAGGGCGGTGGCTGATTGATCGACATTGATGCGTTTATCTCTCGCACAAGATTTGTTTTTGTCGTATTTGAGGGTTTGTAATAAGTTCTAACCTTCCGGGCAATGTGTTAACATGCAAGATGGTCAGTTTCTTCGGAAACGTTATAGATATATATACAAATATTTTTATTTCTGAAATACTTTACAATAGATTAACCTTATTTATGACCTCAAACTAGACAATGATTGCCTTAAATCGATGATGGCGCGTATTGACTTGCAATTTAGAGGAAATTTAATTTTGAGAGAATTAAAGTGACAAAAACGAAAAAAATCGTTATTATAACTAAGTAAATGTTATAGTGTGAAAGAATGTGTTTGTAGTTATTGATGAGTGTGTATGTAGCTTGTAAAACAGATATGTATAATTCTACTTGTATAAGTCTTATATTACAAGTGTTTTTTCTTGTAAATTAGTGCATTTAAAAA
The DNA here is from genome assembly GCA_014332785.1 of Antheraea mylitta. Taxonomy (NCBI): domain Eukaryota; kingdom Metazoa; phylum Arthropoda; class Insecta; order Lepidoptera; family Saturniidae; genus Antheraea; species Antheraea mylitta. The sequence goes on along the minus strand of JACEII010000325.1, from coordinate 31,427 downwards.
ATGCGTTTACCAAATTACACGTGTTTTTACAAATTAAATAACTTGTAAAACAAATCCTTTTTTGATTTTGTATTTTTCATGTCTTTGTAGTTTCTACCTTGTTACGAAAAATTTGGAGAGCTCGAACAGCTCCACTAATCTATAATAACATGGTAACCCTAAATCTTTATCTGTATATTGTTCATACAAGGAAAAATGTAACTGCATTATTTTGTGTAGGGTGGTCAAATACAAAATAAAATACTCTATTCTCTTTGGAGTCTCAGAAAACACTCATGAATATTAAAACATTACCACCGTCACGAAAAACATAGTTAAAAAACTCAGAGTTGTATATCTTTAGCGATAATAAAAAGGATTCAGATACTCTGCAAAAAAAAAATTTGACAGTAAAGTCTTCGTGGCATAGTGCTTGAAGTCACTGTCCGGCCAATAGGTAGGACTGCTTAGAAACGCAACTTCACCAAGCTTCTATTGGTTTTGATTAATCTACAACATTGGGATGGTTAATTTGAGTTTATTTTTGGTATTAAGATGACGCTCGTCGCTTACTATAACTAACTTAAGTTATATTTATAACATAAATTTTTGAAAACGTTATATTAAATTTACAAGTATGTTTTATGAGTACAGATGAATACGGTAGAGAATTACAAATTTTATCAAGAGCAAAAGTTCACTTACGGTATATTACGTAGATTATCTCAGTTCTATCTAATGCGAGGTGAAGCGTGATATCATAAACTGATAGGTAGCAACGGTAACAGTTATGTTGCGGTTAGCAACCGGAATCGCGTGCTGTATGTACTAACATACCTTTATTATGAGAGGAGTGCTTCTTATGATAAACTGACATTATTCATATAAGTTATATTAATAGTACATTACAATAGAAAATATATAAATTCTATTAGTATTGTAAATAGACAAATTTGTGAGGATATTTGATTGGTTACATTACAAAGTGAGCTAAATGCAATTTTAGACGCTAATATTTTACATTATTTTTCAAGATATCCAAATTTTGTACATGTAAAATATAAAGATTATAAGCTAACTAAATTTGAACTTTGCGCTAGCTTTAAAAAAACTGGAAATCTTAAAAAAAAAAAAAAAATGGATTTAGCAATTGTTACTGTTTATTAGGCACATAAAGTTATATTCATTAAAGACTAAGTTTCAAGAATTGGCCATTTTAATTGTGGCCTTCCAATACATTCTTGATAATCTAATTATGTCTGCAAAAATGAAGATAAGCCTATTAAGTAAAAGACCGACATTATATTAGAAACAATGATATATCAGTTATTCCATCTTTCAAATTCATTAAGACCAGTAGCAGTTTTTTAGGTAATAGTGTTGGGTTTTATAATAAAGTTTCAAAGCATATTGCCAATTTGTATATACGCAGCGGTTTTAAAGCATGATGGCTCAGTGTTTATCGTGTTTGGACACTGAAGTTACTAAGTTACGGACATGGACGTTACTTCGAATCCATGTGAAGAGTTTAATGAAGGGTAGGTGGTAGAGCCACGCCGAAGCTATGACTGATATCAGCAAGAATGGGTCAGCTCGCTCCCGATTCTCCCGACCCACAGCAAACCGATATGAAGTAAAATGCTTGCGTTGTTCGGTTAGTTCGTTCGTACGGTCAGTGAGAGCGCCGAAGGCTCACCTCCCTTACCCTTTGACAACGCACTTGCGACTCCCCTGCAGTTGCTAGTGCCTCTTCGTTTGCCTCCTTTAATACAAAAAAACTTCGTGAATTCTAACGCATGTTGGTGTAGAGTTCTTTTGTCTGGCAAGCTATCACCCTCAAGTTGACTATCAAGCCCCTTTAGGTGGGTTCCGGCAGCTGCACTTGAAATCTATTAGCCGTCCAGGTGTAACTTGTTTGGTGTATCTTGGATTAAATTATAATCTAACATAAGGCGAGTAATCAAACGTTAAATCCTATAAGGTATAGAATAGATGAAGTCGTAACTAAAATTGAAGTGCCAAATATTTATACGCGTTAAGTTCCGAAATGGCTATACCAATTTTGATATGGCTTCAATTAATTAATAGATAACTTTCCACAGTATAATTTGACTTAGTTACCATCATCATGAATTATTACCCTTTCCATAGGGGCTTAGTAATAATGATAAAAATTAACAAGCGGTTGCTAAAAATTAGTAATAAAATTCTGAAAATAAGCCTTTATTTGAAAAAAAAAAACACACAGTTAAAGAATCGCGAGCTGAACCTAATTATTATAATTAGTAGTAGTAAAATTGACTATGTTTGAAACCAACCAAAGTAAATTAATATAGAAAAGCATTATGTCTTATGGCATTAAATGCATTCAACAATAAGATTAATTTCCGTTGGTAACAACTTTGTTAGCTGTCAAAGTCTCCAATCTTACTATATCGGAAGAATAAACAGCGCACGAACATAATAACCTATTATTAGGTGCAAGTTGATCGAAGGAGTCTGAAACACGATTTTAAAGTTTTTAAATATGGCCAACCATTTTTTTATATATACTATGATTTCAAAGAACCTAGTTTCCGCTAAATGTTTTGTCATATTTAAGGACTAAAAATTCGGGTATTAGACTTCTGATTTGGCTATTGCATTCTTCACCTTCCTAGCGTTTTAACGGCCAGGTACCAGGGTCCGTTTTCTGACATAACTTCTTTCATTTTTCCCGGTCTTCTATATCCTTTTGTGTGAGGTTGTTCTCCTTTATATCCGCTTTCATCAACTTCAGTCAACATTTTTTGGGCCTGCCGCCAAAGTTTGGTCCTTGTACATTTATGTTGAGACGTCTGTTTTCGACGTAGTCTGGAGACATACGACTTATACAGCCATACCAGCGGAGTCGACTTTCCTATAGCTTATCTGCGATGTCATGGACTCGAAGGCGACCACGGTTGTACATTTCGAATACGATCTAATCACATGACGCCACACTGCTGGACATGTCTACTTAGGACTGACCACGTTCCACTGGCATACAACAAGACCTGTCGGATGATGCACTTTATACCAGGCCTTTTAAATTTACTGCTGTCCTTTGACTTACTATGACTGACTGATATTTCTTTTTTTCGTAATTAATATTTTATCGTAATATATTCCAATCGGTTTTATGCTGTACGTGTTTGTTATTTTGTGGAACATAAAATGGAACACAACCTAAATACATAGTATTTCATTATACAATCATACACATGTTTAACGTTATCATCGAAACATTCCAACATTATAATAAAAATGTATTTATATCTTATGTAACTATTTATTTATATATGAAGTTATATAATTTTATTATTCTTATTGGCATAATATAAAATAACCCATGTTTATTAAGAGGTTAGAAAAATGCTTTCTAACTTAAAAAATATATATTTACCAGAAACATAAAAAAATTTGTATCATTTTATTATGTATTTATTTAAAAAAAACAATATGACTTGAAATACCCTCCTAGAAGATGATAATGTTGAACGAGCGGCTGGTCGATGGCAGGGTTGTCTGCAGGTGCCCGAGCGTGATGCAGCTGGGAACGTGATCCCGGCGTGGAAGCGCCAGATGATGGCCAGGCGAGCTGCAGAAAAAGCCAGAAAGGACCTCGAGAAAGAACTAGCCAACGAGGCGGAGAGGAGACGAGCGGCGGCGGTGCCGGCATGGAAGCGGCAGCTGTTGCAGCGCAGGGAAGAAGCCGAGTGCAGGTTGAGGTCTGTTTTAATATGGGTTAGGTTTGCAATGGCAGAATTTAATACTTCAATAATTATTGGTTTTCATATCTATTTCATGTTACCATTGATATGTCGTCTTTTTATTTCATCTTTTCGTGTTTTGGCAACCAAACTTCTAGTAGATTATGACTATCATGGTGGATGCCCTCTTGTTAGAACTTTTAAAGGTGGTTTTGTGACAAGTCAGTATGTCAGTATCTAAGCTCCGAGGTATTATTTTCCATTCAACTCACTTGTACCCAATAATCAAACTATATTTCATAAAACAACACTAATATTATAAAAAATAGAGCCAAATAATAAGAGATTAAGAATAAAATATAAAATCCATTATATTACATTTCAAAATCCCGCCAAAATTTCCTTCAGATAATTTTAATTAAATTCGTACAATTATGGCTATGAAATGTCAAGTTTGACAAAATATCCAATATGGCTTACTATTAAAGGTTTGGTGGACAGGGTCTTTAAAAATAGTCGTCCATTTTTTTAATATAAATATTTTTCTATGTTTTTGTAAAACGTTATTCCATTTGAATCGTTTTCATTTAGGTCTAAACAAACATTCATAAGAAACACCTATCATTTGGCATTTTATATGTAGCAATATTACTAATATAATACATTATTTAAAAATCTTTAATGATCAGCACGTACGTATTCTTATTAATTAAAAAGCAGCTGATTGAAGTCTAGAGGAATAATTTTAAAAGATTTGATATATTATTCCGTGTTACCATAATCGATTGTTATTGTGAAATTATCTGCGTGAATTTCAGACAATCCCTGTATACCCCAAAAGTGGAAGACACAAACGGTCATAGTAATGGTGGTGAGTGGCGCTCATATTCAGGCTGCACCCAACGAGCGGTTTCCATAGATAACATTAGTCTATGCTATGACACGCCTTCTCACCCGATGCGGGCGCCTTCCGAAGCTAAACTCTCCACTGAGCACCGCAATGGTAAGTTATACTCTCAGTAATTACTTAAGTGCTTAATATTTTTTCAGCATCATGCATCATGGAATTACAGATATTTCAATTATCAAGTTGTCATACTACCGCAGATTTACAAGTCGTTAAAGAAAACCTCATTTTTAAAAATCTGCTAAGTTTTTAAGGTGACACAGCAAAAGGTTTGTAGTTGATGGAAAGCATGGTACAATCAAATAATGTAGCAATCACATAGAGATTGGTAATCGCTACAATAAACGCTACAAGCTAAAAGATGAGACACTATGACGGATTTATCACCGTGTGTCACGATTTATGCTAATTAATATAAGTTTTGATTACATTCATTATTTCGAAATTGACAGGTCACTTAACATCAAACGGTAAATATCACGGGGAAGAAGAAAGCGCTAAAATAATACCATGGCGGGCGCAGTTACGCAAGACAAACAGCAAGCTCAATCTACTCGAATAATTAACTTATTTTTATTAATAAGACTATTTAAATTTAGAATTGTCTCTGGTATAGATGATCGTGACATTTTATCTAAGTTAACTACCAGATTTACATTAACTTTTGGTGTTACCCGGACAAAAAATATTATGTCAAAATGACTTTCACTAGAGATGTACTAAAAAGCAGCAGTAAAAAAGGATAAGCAAAAGTTAATATTTTTCTGTTACGTCACAACGTTTCGCGAACGTCTAAATGAGTGGCAATGTTTATAAGTAAGATTTATGGATTATATACGTCAATAAAATCATGTAGCAACGCCATAAAATGTAATATGTTATGACCGTTGCTCGACACACGGAACAAAATGTTAAATGCAAAATTTGTAATAACCGATGACCAAAATTTCAAGTACGAACGAATAAAGACATTATCATTTAGTCGTAAAGTAGATATTTAGTTAACTGTACTGGAAATTCGTTTGTTTTTTTTCCTAAGTTTTCAATGTTGTTTAAGGACTAAATTTTAATATGTATTCTAGATACATATTATAAATTTGGTATTCGAAAACTTAACAATAACAATTTTTTAATAGGTACTTATTACTTATTTTTACTCTGATTATGTAAAAATGTAAATCTATGTACTTATATTTTTAAATTTTTTAACGAGAATTGTTTGTAGGTGAACGGTGGATGAAAATCTTCTGTTAATTTAAATGCGAAATTTATTTAATCGTAAAGGGATATTTAAGTTTTTTTTATATAATGCGAGTGATACCATTGTTGCAATACTATTTTTAAGCTTCACAATAGGCTATGTATGTTAACTCGTATGTGCTATGTGTAACTAATATTTTAGTTGCGACTTTTATATGTCCAGGAGAGATATTTTATAAATTTTGTTAAATAAAAATGCTATTGCTTAAGACGCGTTTTAATTGACCCTGTTTTGTTGAATCTAAACTGAAACGAATGGTTTAAATGAAAGTCATCTTGATTACCATTTATGATAATTTGTAGGTAAAGAAATTTTGAATTATTCAAATTACGCTACATTAAAAAAAAACAGTGTAAAGATGATTCGTAATAAATTAGAGTACAGAGAGTTTGAAGGACAATGATTTGACATTTCGAAAACTTCACCACTTATCTACAAGCACCCATTGACAATTATAGAAATGTATTTCCCGCCATTTGCATACTACCTACGAATGACAATGACCATCAATAACTCTTCTGATGGATAAATAATATTAATGAATAAAATTATGCATTCTATGATATTAGGTCTTTACCTATGAAATTGCCGTTTTGTATGAAAAAATTTAAACGAATTTTTTCATGTATTTTTTATTCGTATTAATCGAAGTAATCACCCATGCAATCAACGCATCTTTGCCAACGCAGTGGCAGTTTATTGATGCCCTTCTTAAAGAAATCAGCTGGACGGTAGGCAAATTCATCAAAGGCATTTTGTACTGCTCCTCGGGCATTGATTTTTTTTCCCACCAAATTCTGGTAAAATTAGTAGTCGGTAGGCGCAAGGTCTGGTGAGTAGGGCGGATGACGGAGAACTTCCAACCTCAGTTCTTGCAACTTGGAGACCGTCTGCTGTGCAGTATTATTTCGATTTGAAATGGCCAGTACTGCAGAACGGCAATTTCATAGGTAAAAAAACCTATTATGTGTATACATTATTAGTAATTCATCGCGGCTTTGTGCGTGTTTTCTATGCAGTTTTTTTTTTTTTTTATCTACATATGTGTGTACATACAAAAGGATAACTGACTACAAAATGTCGTATTTTTATTCAAAATTTAATACTTTTTTTTTTCGATCTGACTAAGCTATTGACCCAGCAAGGTCTTAACAGCTTCACCGGACTACAAAATTTAATCCACCTTTTCACCATCTCAGGGGTTAATTTCCAAAAACACTTCTGTAGTGCTCATTTACAGTCTAAAAAGTATGCAGATTATCACAGCTCAGTATTATAGGTTTTGCGTTAACACTTCAGTTAGTTCTTCTTTTATATATATATGAATATATATACTACTTTAAACAAATTTCTTTGGACAAACGAGATATTTAAAATAAATATAAAATGTCGAGTAAACCTCCTTTCCTACGATAAAAGTTTAAATTTTGAAATATAGCTCAAACGATAACAATCATAAAACTCTCATTCGGTTCGAGCAATATAAACCCACGTGGTTGATATATGAGAATTCGTTGTAAACACGCCAATAAAATGTAAGGAACGAGATAAGTTTAAAAATGATTTATTTCACTGCGAATACATTCAAAGGTATGCGCTTGTATAAATTTAGTATTTATTACACTAATATATTTACCATTGTTATCTGTGGGAGCTCTAATTTTATGGTAACTTACTGTACTTACGTAATACTCGAAGTATTTCGTTGTAGCAATTCATTTTGCAATTATTCAGGTCTTGTTTGCTTGTACTTACATCGTTTGTGTGTCCTTAATCCAGATCATTTAATAATTTGCATCACAGTATACTAAATGATGTTAAATCGAATGATGTCGAATTTAATTATTCTCTTATTAACTAGTTATTGCCTATAATTTCGTCCTAGAGAAAGCAGTTTTTGTTGTGACAATGATTATCTTATTTTGTTCTTCTTCTATTTTATTATGGCAACCAGTCTTCTAGTAGACTACAACGATATTACAAGTTTCTTGATATAATTTCAATGAACTAACAAGATAGTGGCCATTTTGTTAGAACTTTCCTGTGACTTGTCGCAAGTCAGAATCCATGCTCCATGGTATTATTTCTGATCCACTACACTTGTGCACAATAAACAAACTACATTACGTAAAGCACCACTTGACTTTACACGATATAGAGCCAAATAAAACAAGATTATGGATAAAAAATAAAGACCACTTACATGACATTCCAAGATCCCGCCAAAAACTCTTTATTTTCTTTTTATTGTAATTTGGATAGTACTATTTAGCCTCTAATTTGCCAGTGTTAAACGTTACGTACTGTTTCGTTCTTATGACAAACGTAATGATTTGTAAGCTAGGTAAGTAATATACGAATCTTTTATCTGCTGGAGAAAATTAAGTCGTCATTTACATACTAGCCCAAACAGACAATACCTACTTCAAATTTTGTAAAATTACTATATGTATTTTTTTACGCTCGACGAATGTGTAATTTTTGATTGTTCAATTTTTTTTTCGACAGGTTATACATATATTTTATTTTTAGCGATATCCTTAGCACTTACGTTAACATGCGAAGCCGCCATAATACAAGGAAATCTTCCAAACGCTTTAGAGATATCGAATTTTCTAGATAAAATTATAAAACCCTATATACAAACATTAAATATAGCACCAAATGATCCTCTGTTCCGAACCGTAAGAGAGACTCCAGTTAATAAAGCGATAAGAGATAAAATAGCTGAATTAAAACCATTTTTGCAAGATGAAGACAATATTCTTAATAATGATAAAGAACTAATTGAAGATAGCGATGAAACAACTATAATCGAAGTTGCACCAAAGGTATCACTAAAAGGTAACGTAAGAAATACATTAAAAACTAATACAACTACAAACAAAAATAATTTGTATAAGGATTTGAGAGAGAAAATTAAGAGATATTTAAAAAAAGAAAGTATTTCGCGAAAAACAAAAAAGTTAATATTAAAAACTGTCGACGCTTTGATCGCGCGAATATTAGGGAACCAGTGCTCATGGAAAAGTTCGGATGATTTTGAAAAGATTGCAGTTAAAGTGAGGAATCATGGCGTCGGACCGATATTGAAAACTCATAATCTAACTGAACAAGGATGGGAATACTTTAAAAAGCAATATATAGAATTAAATCAAGACAAACACGTCGCAGAAACGTTGTTGTTATTCAACAAATTCCAAGATTTATTTTCGAAAATTATTAAAGACACTACAACGTTATCCAAAAGGTACAAAGTCAAATGTCACCTTATTGATATGAATAAAAATGAAATCGAAAAGCTCCGTCAGGGACGTAATATGTTCAGAGAAAACGATCATGACGGTGAATGCAAAAATTTTAGGCTATGTTCAGAAGAACTCAAATCTTTTATGATGGATTTTTATAAAGCAGTCAACGATACAGCTGTAAGTATTTTTAGGAATTACGCAGCAATGTACACTAAGGATGTTAATTCAGATACCAGTCAAGAAAAAACTTCAGTTGTAGAATTAATATACAATATAAGTGACACAGTAGAACGCAAAACGGCTAAGATTTTCATTAAAGAAATTGCAAAATTTAAACTAGATAAAGGTAAAGATAAAACAGAAAATGTTAAGAATCTGGTTCAATACGTTAAAAATACTGTTGGACACGTCAAAAAAAGCATTGGGAAGAATTTGGAGAAGTATTTAAAATCATTGGGAGCTCGTTTACTTATGACTGTAAAGGAAGATATAAATGCTAACCTTGAGATAGAATTAGGGAATTTAGAAGGAGATTTTAGTGCTAGAATTTGCACGGTATTTATTTTGTGTAATGGAAGATACTGGAGTCGTAGAAAAGATGATCTCCATCTTAACCCTAAATTGCAAATTGGAGATGATAAAAGAGTTTATGTCAAAATGCAATTATCTTTAGATGATACATTAAAAGATGATATAGCGAGAAACAGTAATGCATTATACAATAATCTTGAAAGAAATGAATTTAGGAAGTTGCAACGTGTAAAAAATGCTATCAATTCGACAAAAATAAAAACCAATAAAATCACTAGGACCACTCGATATATTGAAATAAATAATGGTATATCAACAATTGATGGAAAAGTCAATTCTATAACAAATCCTTCTTTGACAGTTAAAGAGGCTTAAATTGACCAGTAAATAAAAAAAAATGTTGATCCCTCAGTTTATTATTTAATATTTACAAAAAAATATTATACATTTAAAATACAAATATTGTTTATGACTTTTGTTTTAATGAAAATACAAAATGTAGATAATTGATTTCTAAAATATTTATATTAAAATATTAACAGTACTACCTTTAGTTCACTTCTTAAATGTTTAACAATTAGTTTTGCTTATAAAAGGTTACAACAGAATGGAAAAGAGAGTAGTAGTGAAGCAGTCCGACCAACATAGTAAGCATACACAGTTTTTTTTTAAATTATTCTATACTTTTTCATGTAGTTAGGAAATTTAAAACTTAGTTATACATTCAGTCTTAGATCTATAACACAGTTATTTTGTACAGTGTATTTCAAATAAGAAGATGCGGTCAAACCGCCATCTTGTTTTGCATTTCGCATGCACTCTGCGTACAAAACGTACAAATTACGCAGTATAAATCACGTGATCGGTCCTTAATTGAAACTCTATTATTACTCAGAAGTGACAATCTAAAATAATGACATTCTAATATATAAAAAGATAATTTAATAAATTGTGGTTTCTTTATATATGGATAAAAACAATGTTAAATTTTCTATTACAGTAATTAAAATCATTAATTTCTTAATATCAAATAAAAATAAAAACCATTTTATATTTGCGTTCTTGTTTATTAGTTGTACAATTATTAATTATTAGCAAAGTTGAAGCATACGCGCTTATCTTCTCATCTGAAACGCGTAGTACACGGATCTCAGTATGTGTTTTATCCAGTCACTCGACACTGTGTCTTAATCCAGTCACATGATATTAACAAATAATTAGTCCGTATAAATAATCGGAAAGTGTTGAACTCGCCCACTGGACCACGCTATAGTTAAACAGGCTCCTTCGGTGAAGTTTTGTTGGAAAGACATGGTTGTTGGCACTTCCTGCTCGATACCGACCACGAAACAGCTATCGACAATGGGAGAATATAAAAACCATATTTAAATCTGTTATTAGACTTTGTTTTCATTTAAAAACTAGTAGTTGCCTGCTATTTCCACCGCGTAGAATATTAAAAAAAAATCTATTGTAGTGTACTGGATACTATTTCTTTACTTTAATAGATCTGTATTTAATCCTAATTTAATTTCTTAAATAAATATCATCTATTTGCTAGTGAAAGACCCACCAAAAACGGTCCAACTGATTAAGCACAAGGAATAAAAAAGAAAAAAATGTTGTCAAGAAACGTAGTATACTATCGTGCAATGAAATCGGACATGTAATTTTTTTTTTTAAATATTGTCTTCTTTGTTGTATTTAAAAATTTACATATATATTTTAAATGTATTGAATGGTTATTTCAATACCTATTAAACGATACCATATAAGTGGTGAGAAGTTTAGGTTCGCTTTCTTGTTTATTAGTATTTGTTTTGATATTTTTATTTTATATATTGAACATAAATGTGACCATGAACTACCCCACGATTGAAGAGTGTTAACCTTTAACAGTCACCTTGGTATAGAGGTATATAGATTTAGTAAAGGGCTTTACTATTACCAATATATACACTTTAACATTAATTATTTTTATAAATCACAGATAATCAATTCTATTATTCGTAAATTATTACACACAGTAAAATTATCGCCTTACTAAAATGTAAGGAGAATTTGAGGCATCCCAAAATTTATCTTCTTCAATATTATAGTTGCACTATGATACACGATTTTAATTATACACAACATTAAAAAAAATTAATTAACGAATTATTTTACTTTTTGGAAAAATACTTTATGCAAAGTGACATTGCATAATTAATCATGAACAAGTGTTGCCATGAAATAAGAAGAGAATTCATATATTATCTTCTCCCATAGTTTTTTTTAGATTTTTAATGCCTTACATAGTGATTTAAGGCAAGGCGGTGGTTTAAGTGGTAAGGTTTAAACTAACCACAGAACTTAAGAACAATAATTCTTTTTCACTGGTTAATTAGCAACAGGTATGCATAAATAAATCTACAATGTCAATTTGCATAAATTATTTCTCTAAGTTCAAACATTGCTTTAAGATGGTGGCTCCCTTATTAAAACTGACCAGCTAATTTTAACTTATAATCCACTTGACTTGTGCCAAATAATTAGATTAATAACATGTGAAACACCATCAATAATATATTTAACCTGATCAAAAAACAGTATCTTAAGAATATAATACTGACATGTAATTAGAACATATGACATTGGCAAATACTACAGCGGTGTTTACTGAAGACAAAGAAGTTTTTTAACCTTAGCATATAGTTAGCAGACATACCATGGTGTTATTTTCAATTGCATCATCAAGTGTGTTGTGTTAAAGATGGCAATGAGCGGTGACTCTTCAAACAGCACAGCCAAATACCGTCCACTTGGATCCCAGCACATGTCCAATAAGGGACCACCAACAATATATCCTGATGATAGTTCAACTTTGGAAATATCTAGTACTGGAACAGCTTTCATATTTTGTGTACCTGAAAATTAAATTATATACGGCGTGACTATAGTCGCCAGCAATATTTTTACAGGATAATCATTAGTTAATCCTCGTTTTAAATCAATAAAAAAAGTGTGTGTGTACTTATGTACACGCGTTAGAAGTTATACTTCTTTGGCGTAAAAAGATAAAAATCTTTTCAAAAATGTTATCTTTCGCCTTACTCTACATTTGAAGAAAAAATTATACAAGCAATAGAAAAAAAGGTATTTAATACATTGAAAGTTTTATACAAAGAAATAGAAACAACGAATACAAAAAAAAAAAAATCAGGGTGTCGTTTTTCGTGACAGTGTACGCGCGCATCGTAATAACTTCAGGGTGTCGGATTTACGTGACGGTGTGTGCGCACATCGTTATAACTCCACGGTGTCGGTTTTTCGTGACGATGTGTGCGCACATCGTAATAACACCAGGTTGTTAGTTTTACGAGACGGTGTGCGCGTGCATCGTTAACTTTAGTCTTATCATTTTTCCCTAACGCGCCAAAAGAAGTATAACTTCAAAAATAGGTGTTTAATATTTGAACTAATTATCTAGACAAAAACATAACTGATGTCCACTCATAATCAGGTGATTTACGCACAAATGAACTGGTGTAATAATAAAGAAAAACAATGAATGACACCGTGCCGCGCAGACCCGTCCGCGTCCCGTACTTCGACCCGTACCCCCTTCCCTTTGTTCCACCGTGCGGCGTTCCCACGATAAGCAGTTACATAATTATTAACCTTGAAAAGGGGCCCTTTAAAGTTGTTCATTGAACTTAGGCCTGATTTTTTGACATTTGAAAGTATCCTTCCCATAATTTTAAAAGTATTAGAACAAACTTTAACCAAGATTCTCTATGTTCTTCATGAGTATTTGTAAAATTTATAAGAATTGTATGTAAACTTGGTCTATAAGTAGGTTTATCTTGTAAATGATTTCAGAAAGGAAGACATTGTCATGAACTCTGTTACCACAGAACAATTTTCATTTATAATGGGTTAGATTTTTTTTTTATTGGAAAAGAGACATTTTCAAGGATGTGTCATTTTTATGTCAATAGCATTGAACCTTGTATTTTGAAGATAAAACACATAACTCCACAAAATCAAATAGGAAATGTATGAGATCACTGAGCAATCAAAGGCTAGATAGGTACATGGCTATGGTCCAATATATAGTGATGCATTTCTATTTTATGTGTCAACCTTATATTTGAAATAACTTTTTTTATTTTATGACTATTTTTTTTAAGTTACTCACCACTAAGAAGTCCTCTATTACTTAGCAAATAGATGATAGGCTCTCCTTTAGCCACAAACAGTAAAATATTGTCTGGACCCCAGCAAGCGGCGACAATGCGACAACCTTGTGCACACCATCTTTCTGGGAGTGTCCAACGATCTGTGTCCCATATTCTGCAAAAGCCATCCTCTTATATAATTCTTGCATATATTTTTATAAATAAACTAACATAAAAGAACTGTGTGTAGTTCACACACAGTAGAAATAAAACTGAAGTGGAAGAGAAAGCAAGAAGAGTGTATGTGTTCCTGTCGTCCAATACCTAGAGGTAAGTGGGATGCTGCTCCCACTCTACCCGACACAGTGTTAAAACCCAACAATTTTCGGATGTTAAAAAGTTTCTCAGGGTCCATACTATATGTGTACCAAATTTCAATTAAATCAGTTCAGTAATTTTGGCATGAAAGAGCAACAGACAGAGTTACTTCAACATTTTTAATATTATAATAAGAAAGTAAGGATTACACTTCAAACTTCAGTACAATTCTCTTCTGAGTTTGTCAATCGATTTTTCTCTTTTATTTAATAGTAATTTATAATACTTAGTTTCATCAAAAGAAAAAATAAAGGGAATTTCTCATTTTTTTTGCCACACTATGAGTCCAAAACTTAATTTTAGATATCTAATCGTAGAATGCTTCTCGAAATTGATTAATACTAACAAAATTAAACTTTAGATTTTAGTGTAATGCTTTTGTGTCCGCAATCTAACCGTAATCTAACAATATGTTGTATGCTTAATTTACATGTATTTTCTTTGTGATGTCTGTTTGTAGATAGCCCGGTCTGAATATAAATATATTTGTCTAATTGTCTGGTGCAACCTCCATTGTCCATGACTCCATTCACTTGACATTGGCAAAATTGTGTCAACACACATGTTGCCATTTTAAGAAGAAGAAGAAGAAGTAGATGTCTTAATTGATTATACTTCAAGATTTTTAAGTGTATAATGTGTGAAATCCAATTTTGAGCACTGGATGTCCAATAGTTAAAATAATTTCAAAAAAGGATTTATCTTATGTTTATTAAACTAATATTATATAACTATAAAATATATAAAACTTCTTTACCTAAATATTATTGAAGATGTTGCAGCAAAAACTTTACTTGCATCTGGTGACCATCTTGCAAATACTATACCACCTCCAGTTAACCTTCTCAACGGTATAGCAGTCTCCATTGCAACATCCCACACCAGCATGGAAGTGTCTGCACCACTGCAGCTTATAAGCAAATCTCCATTTGGAGACCAACTCACATCTGTCACTGGACTATGATCAGGCCTGGAAATAAATACATCAAATATAACTGACTTATCCCAAAAATTATAGGTATAAGAGTGTGTTTTAAAGCCTTTTTGAAGAGCCCAATGTCATAGCCCTGAAAGAACATCACACCAGGCATCCCATTTCACAGCGTTACCATACACATAATAATGCTTCTCGAAAACCTTACAGTTGCCTCCATTCTGATGGACTTTAGGATATTTAGCAGCTGCAAAGTTAGCTAAGTACTGAATTGACTTAATAACAATAATATATAGCTTAGTACACTGGTTAGTAATTCAAATAGATGAGAAAACCCTGAATAAACAGGTACATATGCCAATAGTCATTGTAATTCTTCAAACAGTTCTTCTTCATCAATCTTGTAAAATCACTAGTTTTCTTAATTTTTTTTTTAAATTCACTCTACCAAGCTTGGCTACCTATATCAATGAAGAAAACTCATATCAACATGACATATCACTAAAATTTACAGACTTATGAATTATTATTTATTTTTTCCGATCTGATTACGCTATTGTCCTAGCAAGGTCTTAACAGCTTTACCAGACGTCCAAGGCAAACACTTGGAACACTCAGCTAACTTTATTTGACAATTAGCTCAAGGGTGCACTGCACACCTCGTTTTGACTGTTGCCTGATACATGCAATGCTTAACCTATCTGAGCTATCCTAAGCTACCTATTCATATATATATGAGTTGTTGAAACATATGTGTACCAAGCATATATATCTCAAGAACTGTTATACATATTTTGTATCGGATAATTTAATAACTATTTCAGTTTGATAAGGAAAAAATATAAAACCCTTCAACTTTCATGTGTGAGCATGTATGCGTGCACAAGTGTGGAGGTAATATGTGTGATGTTGTCGCAGTGATGTAAAATTTTCTGTCACTGTAGTGTGTGAGTAGTGCACTCAAGAGCTCCACACCAAGGGAACGGACCTAGGCTAGAGCTGCTGCCGAGGGGGGCCTAATCTGGTCAGGTTTTAATATCTAGTAAGAAATTAATTTTATTGTCCTTCAGTTTGTTGAAGAATTTAAAATGGGTATATTTAGGAGATTACAAAGCCAATATGTTCCACAACTCCCTGAATAATGACCACTATTTGTCTTGATATCTTAAATATAGAAAAATAACTGAGATGTAACATCTCATAATGTACAGAGTCCAATTTTAATGGTTTAAGTAAGATCCTTAATTTTTTTTTCCATTTTTAGTTTTATTCATATTGAATGAAGTAGAAATTTAGCTCTTAAGAAGATTCTTAATTTTTTATGATCCTTTAAATCTTAAATGTTTATGAATTTAATTTGAATAATCAAAAAATAAATTAAATATGAATTGTTAAAATTAGACTTGGCTCACTTTGAAATGTAAAGACTCAACTGTTAGTTATATGAGTACATAATAATATTTTTAGTATCAGCTTATATGAGCAATGAGTCATTGCTTTTAATAGGTATAATATTTAAGTGGGATAAGGGTAATGATGATGATGATGTATTTATATATATGTAATGTACTGGTTATAATATATTAAAAAAAAAAATTATGTAGTCCGGTGAAGCTGTTAAGGCCTTGCTAGGCAAATAGCAAAGAAATAAAATGGAGATTTTTTTTTTTTAAATTCAATATAAAGAAATCATTCATTAGAAATATACAAAACAAGGATCAAATAACATTAGCTTATATAAAAGAATGGGTCTAAGTTGATCTTTGTATTCATTGAATGCTGAAAAGGTTCAAACTCACTAAATATATAACAATAAAATCCTTTATCCTCAATTGATCTTAAAAATAAATTAAGGATTGTAAAGAATTGTTTATAGAAGGTATGCATGACATTATTTATGTAAAAATGAAATGTCCCAAAAGTCTGTTAAGCACTTTAATAGGATTCTGTAATACAATGGTCCCTACACCAGGGTAGATAAACTAATACGTGCCGGGCAGTGCAATGTAAGGGACTCGCACGCATTGAGAGCTGACTTAAATTCACGCCTGACAATCCTGATACAGCGTCTCTCGCCCATCGCTACAAAGGCAAATATGAAAGTACAAAACAGGTCAACTGGTAACCATCATAAATTGTAATGTAAAAAAAAATAATTTATGAGTCAGCAATTTTAGGAGAGGGACAAAAATTCTTCAATATGATAGGAGCATCACCACAATCATCAAAGAATGCCTTTTTCAACTTCTTAGTTAGAACACATATTCCATTCTTGTTCTATAATGGTAAAAGGTTTAATATACATACCTTTTGAGCACAACAGCATTACTGGATGATGGTTTCGTAAACATCGAATTTGGATCTATCGTCCATATAATCACTCCCTGTTCGCATCCCACAGCTAATTCCGATGTTGACAAAGGTCTCCAACTCATAGAAGATACATGACCCTGGGCTTTACATTTCAATGATGACACAAATGAAACTTCCGAACAATATATTCTGATGTTATCATCAATAGTTGCTACTGCAATTTTTACAGTGTGCGGATGCCATGCGAGACATTTTACAGGTGACTGGCCCCAGTTTCTCGTCGTCGAGTAATTTGCAACAATCTTGGGTCCAATGTCTTTAAGATGGGGTTGGAAAAAGTATCGGAATGCAGTGAATAAATTAGCTACTTTTAAAATGTATGAAGCAGTCAAAGCTAGGATATGGCTTTCTTTATTGACGTTTGGGTCGGCAGCTACTGTTAAAGCCTCCATAAACCCTTGTTTATAGGCCACATTTGTAATTTTTTTCAATAACGTATCTTCGACATCAATATACATCGATATATTCTCATCTGTCGTTCTTTGATGATGAATATCCCTTGTTACATTAATAACAGGATGCCTTTTCGTCTGCAATGATAAAATCTGCTCAGTAATGCATTATTTTTGAAATATTGACTGTGAACATGGCCTAACCTTACCGCGTTTGTAAACTTCGAAATATCTCCGTAGCGAGCGTTTGCACAGCAATACACTTCATTAAGTTTGCATAATGGGACTTCATCTGTTCTCGGGAGTGCGGGAAACCAATGAAAAACAGACATATCTGTTTGAAACATCACTTTATTTTACAAATAAAACCGGCGCGAACCTTGTTTTTACTTATTGGATGTCAATGTCAAATTTAAAATAACCAACTGTCAAAATAATATTGCCATATTCACAAGCTATTAGGTATACAGTTATATTGTTTTTAAGAAAGTTTAATGTAGTCCAGTGAAGCTGTTAAGACCTTGCTAGGTCAATAGCGTAGTCATTTCGAGAAAAAAAAGGATCTTTAAACTTGATCAAATTGTATGTTCTTCATATACACTAATATATATACATACTGAAGTATTTTTCGACTTATGTAATGTTTTTAACATAAAATTTGTTATAACCATTAATTACAAACAGATCAATTTATATTTTAGATATAGTAATAAATATTACACAATTAATATTACCAGTATTATGTCTTCATTTCTTCATCATCTCTTATATGTCGTTTATTTATTTTTGTCGTTACCTATGTCAAGATATTGGTAAAGATGTGAATTATGTATCATATATGATAGTTTTACTTTATTTTGAGTACTACAACAATGTATATATGTAACATACACATATTCGTGTTAATTTGATTTTGTTTTCACATAATCTTATCAACTATATTTTATTATGCGTATAAACACGCCTCTCATCGTGACGTGACGCACGCAATATGATTCTACTTCGATGTCTTAAGCTACGAACTTATTATTTTGAATTTTCGATTATTAGAAATGTTTTTGCATGTTTAAGAGTTTATGGACTCATATAGAAAAATGCATGCAACCTTGATAAATTAAATTATTTAATTAATGTTCATAAAACCAAATAATTACATATTTTTAATTTTCAACAACTAAGTATATATAATTATTTAATTGCTATGAAATAGCCTCGCATTACTTTAATTTTTTATTCAAAATTTTCAACTGGAACCTATGTTCAGAAGAAAATACATTTTTCTATTAATTTTACCACCATCATTCATCGACTATTGAAATTGGTGTTGTGACGTGATGTAGCATACATTGGGTCGTAGTCCGGTAAAGCTGTTAAGACCTTGCTTGACTAATTAGCGTAGTCAGATCGAGGAAAAAGAGCACACTTTGGGTACACTAGGCACTTGGGTACACTACACATGTATCATCTCCGAGCATTTCAAATTTATAATTGTGCCTTAATTTATCTATTAGACCAGCAACAAAATTTTGCATAACTGTGAAATAATTACAAGCGTCCCATAAAATCTTCGTCCTTCAATCACGTTTAAAACTGGATGAGTTTTAATGCAATTTAGTAATATATTAATACATACGAAAGGTCAACGCGGTAAGTGCGTAATAAATAAAACAGCAAACTTTTCAGAATAGCTAAATTTGATCATTTGTTATATTTAATTTCGTACCTAATAAAATGTCTTTGTAGGTGATTCTACAACGAATGAGGACAATGATAAAGATCTGCCACTCGCGTATTCAAAGCATAATGGGGGGACTTTACGTAAATTTACTGCGGTGCCGTCGAGATTTATACAAAGTAGCGCTTCGTTCGGTGACAGTCGAGTAATTGATTCTTTGAAAAATACTCGCGACTTCACGGGCCTATTGAGAATTCGAAGAAATATCGCCTCACAGATTCGAAGGTGCTGCAGAGCGAACTGTTTTTGTTTAATTGGGAATTATATGGATCATGGAATCGGTTACGAAATTTGAAGCGTATGGGCCATTAAATGTATTTGGCTCATATATATATTACGGAACTACTCATTCTAAAATGTTACTGGCTGGAGCTGTCAGCTGTTCATAAGTATTTTGATTATTACTGGCTGCCTGCTTTAGCTGGACGCTTTAAAAGGCAACCGACGACTAGGCACTAGGTAGTGCCTTAAGCGTTCTTATAAAGCCATCTCAATGTTTTCTTTTTTCGTACCAATGGCGATCGTTCTTATTAATATTTAAGTAAAACACAGGTTACCCTCACATGTATAACGTAGAAACAACACTGTATACATTATGAGTATGTGGCAAGAGAGATTGCCCACAGTCGCTTGCGCATGGCATCACGTCGCCACGTCTCACACACGGCCTGTATCGCCACGCCAACAATCAGGCTTACCTTCGCTTATAGATGTTTCACATCAATAAAGGCAATGGAAATAATCTTACAATTATTCTACCTAATTCTAATATTACTTTATCAGTCTGCATTGTAATGTCTATACAAAGTATAATTAAGTCTTTAATTCAAATTCAGAACTGCCGTGATCATTACGAGGTAAGTGATTAAGCCTCCATAATTGTTGCGATGGAATTTAATGGGAAACCTTTCCTGGAATCCCTCATTCTGATCCCAGCGGTATTTAATAGAATTATCCTCCTTTAAACCTACCTATCAAAATGTCCGCGACTATTTGTCAAATAAATAAATCGGGGTCACAATTTTCTTCTCGACATGAACTCTTTGACTTCATCGTATAAAATAAGTTCCATATGACAAGATGAAATTAATATTATATTATATTATACTAGCCTGTGCCCGCGACTTCGTTCGCGTGGAATAAAGATATTCTCTCAAGAGAAAAAAAAACCCCCTGATTTTAAAACATTTTTCATTGGTGCACTGCTCCTATAACCACTCTGGTTAAATTGGCTATATAACATTGAAAGAATTATTCAAATCGGACCAGTAGTTTCCGAGATTACCTTACCTTACCTTCCACATCGTCACAAAAAACTCACAAACTTTACCTCTTTATAATATTATATTAATTAATGTTAATATTAGTATAGATAACTAGCTGTACCCGCGACTTCGTCCGCTTGAAGCTTAATGTTAAAAACAGTAATGGATAAAGTCATCTGAATGTAATAGTCCATTTACTTTTCTACTTATCTCTCGTACTTACGCCGCGTCGTCATTAAAATAAAATAACTTTTAATAGAGTGGACCGATTTCAATTAACAAAAAGTAAGTTCTCGAAGATATGCTTTATGATTTTCTTGGTATAGTTTTATTGTGGACCCAGTAGCTTAGCAGTGATGCGTGTTCATAAAAATAGACAGACGGACATTTCTAAAAATTATTGTAACGTAATTTATTACTCATTCCTAGACATCTGCAACAATTTTTTTTTTCACAAAAATGGACAAAGTACAGACAGACACGTTTGATTTACGTTCTTATTATATGCTTAGAAATATATATTTTAAAAAAACTTGTCTATCATTTCCTAAATCTAACTACCTAATCCGTCTAAATCTAAATTTAATAACGAAATAAAAATAAGCAAAAATATACAATTATTAGTTAACATTAATTTGAATAAAATCATATAATACCTACTTAAAAAAAAATCACATCTAAATTTAAATGATAGTTACAATATGTTTATTCTTTACTTTGATATTAAAAGTAATTATTGAAACAAAGAAATTAGTCAACGTAACGTTTATATAAATGACTCAGTGTTCACACTATTGACCGACTATTGACCGAACTACTATTGGCTGCCTATTATTGAGTGGCTGATTTAGTAGGTGTCTGTCAGATTTCATTCAAGTGGTCAGTGCGTTTACTGTGCAGATATTTCTGAGCTTGATTTTCACGCGGAAAATATACAAAAGAAATTGGTCGAAAAATAAACTTAGACTTGTAAAAAGGCCACCCGTTGCGTCCATTTACAATTAAAAATTATCCAGATGACCGTAAAAGTATTAAAAGAAATCATCAAAATGTGTTAAGCTGTATAAGAAGATTATCAACTCCTGCCACCGTAGCCGGACCTGAGGGGATGTGGTCGGGGGGCTCATCCCTTCATTGCACAGGTCCAGCGGACGAGGGGAGGCAGCTGGTGTACCCAGCTGCCTCTCTGTAGGTAGGAGCCCGGCGGCCACCTTCCGCCGGGCGAACCGATGGGCCGGCTATCTAAGGGGAATAGCTTAGAACGATCTCTTGCCGCCCCAACACTACGGTCGGTCGGTACACAGCGGGGTTTTAGTCCGTGCGAGTCGGACATAACCCACCCTCTCCCCCGGGAGGGTGGGTATCCATAAGGGATTTCCCCACGTTAAAAAAAAGACCTAGTGTATGTAAGAATTTTAGTTTCTGCCCATGATTTCATTCGCGTGGAATAGTTAGTTTGGCCTAACGCTAACTTTAACTCGCGACTGCGTTTATGTAGAAAGTCTAAATATTTTTAAACAAAACGTATGTTAACCTCGATTTCGAAATATTCTTCATTGGTGCTTTGCTCCTATTGGTCTTAGCGTGATGGTATATAGCCTCTAGCTTATCCTCGATAAATGAGTTATCTAATACTGAAATAATTTTTCAAATCTGACTAGTAGTCTCTGAGATTAGCGCGTTAAGGACACAAACTCTTCAGCTTTATAATATTAGTATACTGTTAGATTAGGAATATAATATAACAAACAAATACTTAATAAAAAAATAAATTTGTATACACACCGTCCGCATTTCAAAGAACCGACGAGATCCAATTTTGAGATTAGTTCGTAAGAAACACATCTGTTGTCGTGCAAGTTTCAACTCGTGGGATATTCGCTGCTTCAGAACTTGAAAGTAAAATTGCCTTTTGTTTTATCAACTCGATTAACAAAGAGCCTGAATGTCTAGATAATTTACGGTACGTAATATATTTGTAGATCTGACATGAGTTTTATGTAAAAGTTTTTTAATGCGATTTTATTAGTTAGGTAGTTTTGTTTGGAATGTATCTATGTAGGTATGTAACATTTCATTTATCACTGCTATTTTTAATACTAATTTAAAAATTATTTGTCATATGATAATTGTGATTTTTGTACGTTATAGGTTCTAGCGTCTGATTATACAATTTCTCCTGAAATGAAATAATGCTGTTGCAGCGTAATCGTCAGAACAAATTTAAAGTGATTGGTTATAGATTTTTCCCCTGAAGGTAGTAACTAGGAAAAGACTGACAATGCAATGCATCATAAATTTGTCACTGTTATTTTTCAAACCGATATTTTTCATGCGATATCAAAATTATTATTTACATGATATTATTAATGCGAATATCTGTTTTCATATAGTATTATAATTACATAATGTCTATTATATATTAGCTGCGAAAGTAAATAGGGTCTTTGTGTTTGTAAATACCTTATTTAATAGGTTAGGACTATACATGAATCAGAAAGATGTAAGGTAGGTAACTCGCGGATAATTTTGGTATATATAACAGTAGGAACATAATGTAATTACATGTAATGATGATGAAACTTAAAATATAGTAGGTAATGTGCAGAAGGTGAAGTGATAATATCAATTTAATTTTATTCAAATAAGTGAATACCTCAAACAGTTAACGCAATTATTTATTAATATTTTTTAATAACTGGTGAGATGTAAAAATTCAATTTATAAGAGAATTTTCGGTAACATAGCCATTTGTAATGTTTTAAAACATTCTGTAAATAATATATAGTCAATAGTAATTTGATGCGGTTCAGTAATAGCTAGTCAATAGTACAAACGCTAAGTCATTAGTATGATTTCCAACTTAATAGCATGGTTTCAGTAATAACACGGACGTAATAGTTTGTAATGTACGTTGCATTTGCTATTCTTTACATCCATAGTGCGATTATGAATTAAGAATGCCTGTTTTGCAGTATTGACATTTAAACTTTTTTTCTTCAATAGTGGACGTTACGTTTACGTTACGTTACTTTCGTCTGGAATTAATTAGCCGCCATCACGTTTCACCACAACAAAACACGTTTGATTTTATTTGCGTGATGTGTACTTGAAAATTGCTAATCTGAAACCATTCATAGATAATGTGAAATATTAGTAATTTAGACAAAAAACTTCTGCTCTTCCGCAAAGTAACGTCTTCATCGATCAGAAATATTTCTCTATTAATATCATAGCCTAAGATTGATTAAAAAAATATTGTGCCGTCAGGGGACGCCTTACAGATGTGAAACATCGAAATTGTTTTGTATTAGTTATATGTATAAAATAACAGATATAGTAGGGATCAGCTATGGCATAATGAAAATATAAAGCATTACAAATATGTACCATAAAATAATGACTGTTTATTTATTTTATTATATATGTATTAATTTTTATTAAATACAAAATATAACAATTCAACTAGGAGTAGGCGCGGTGTGTTTGGCGGCATTTATTAAAGGGCGCCATGTCGATGGCGACAGACAGACTAGTAAAAAGAGTGGCCGACAAATCAATTTGAATATCATGTTTATATACAGGTAGGGTTGTAAATGTTTTTGGGTATTTCGTTAATAGTGAAAAGTTCGTGTTTTGCATCGCCACGTCTCGCCACACCAACAATCAGGTTTACCCTCGCCTATAGATGTTACACTTTACTGTAATCTCTCAAAATGAAGGTTAAAATTCTGTGGTTATCAAACCAATAAATTTTGTATCAAAATTTAAATGATAAAATATTTATTCCAAATTGATGCCACAATGTGCGCCAATATTACCAGCGGGTAACAATTGAAATCGACCACGTAACTAATATGCGTGAAAAAAACTGAAAATTGAAAACGGCTATTTGGCTCGCACACCCTCCGTTATCCGTGCAATCTGAATTTTAATTAAAACACACCACAGTTGATTAGGTTTGTTATCTCTTGTTTCATTTTATCCTTCTTTGTACATATTATAAAAGGCGACAACTATCGGTCTGTCCATCTGTTTGTATGTTATTTTTCTTAATCACACCCAAGATTATTATCTAATCAAGTTTTAGTTTTGTTACAATTTAATCTGCGTTTGTAAATGTATAAATGACTAACAGCCGCCTGCGACTTCATCCGCCTTTGTATCTTTGTAAAAGAAAATAGCCCGATTCTTTATAATACCGTTATCAACAGTGTAAGTCCCATTTAAATAGGTTCAACCATTTGAAAGTTTGCCGGAAGAAGCAGGCACACACTATCGGCTGACTGTGAAGGAGAAGGAGGAAACCTGAACCTGAGAGATGTTCTTGTAAGTACTATACTGTATCTGAGAAAACATAGAACTGTGGAATTGTGAATTTCTCAGTGTATGAAATTGTTAATACGTCATGTGTGGCGAGACGTGGCGATGCAAAACACGAACTTTTCACTATTAACGAAATACTCAAAAACATTTATAACCCTACTTGTATAAACGAGATTCAAATTGTTTTGTCGGCCACTCTTTTTACTAGTCTGTCTGTCGCTATCGACATAGCGCCCTTTGATAAATGCCGCCGAACACACCGCGCCTGTGCCTAGTTGAATTTTTGTATTTTGTATTTAATAAAATTGAATATTTATATAATAAAATAAACAAACAGTCATTGTTTTATGAAACAAATTATGATGATTAATCCGTACTTTCTTCGGAAAGAAGCCTATGGCCCTGTAGTGGGTCTCTTACAGGGTGACGATGGTGATGATACTCTGTAAATTTTTTACATTATCAATAACTGTGTATTATTTAAAAATCTTTCTTTATTTAAATAAGTTATGAAGTTCCTTGTAAACTCTCGCCAGGAACCAAATACCTCAATTTAAAAAAGTAGCCAAATCAAAAAGATTTATGTAAGTATTATGTAAGTAAAAATTGATTTGATATAAAATAACAAATTATAATATGTAAAAAAGAGGAAATCGTATGAAGGGACATAACGCTTTTTCCTTATATGACGATTTTTATCACTCAATATAAAATAATAATATAGTTATTAACTATAAAAATAATTTTATAGTTTACGCGAACCATGCCTCGGACACTGCTAGTATATTTGTAGCGTATAATCACATTCTTGTCCATGAAAATTCACAAAAATATAAAACTTGCATTGCAAAAGATAGTTTACTGATATTGATTGAGTTTACTGTTATTGTATTCAATTGTATCTGAAGAACCATAGTAAAACTAATCTCTCCTCGAATTGTTTTGGGAAAGGGAAGAGTTGGTATAGGGCCTACCATTTAGTAAAATGCAGTGAGCGTACGTTGATTGTTTTGTGTCCATTATATTTAACACGGTAAGGGCTTCTTGAGCCAGTAAGAAATTGAGTAATTGGCAAGTCACTGAGCCAACATTAAGAAAATTAAACAGGAAAATTTGATGCTCATACTATGATCTACATCATCTTTATAGTAGTGCAATTAATTAATGAAATGCAATCTGCGAATTTAAATCATGCAAGCATACGACATCACGATACGCAGTGCAATCATTTTCTCCACGATTTTCACGACTCAATCTATTCGCCTTTGGAATTTGACATAAATGTTCCAAGGATTGGTATTAATGACATTATTACTGTTATAGAGGTACGTGTTGAATGCATTTTTTAGCATTATTATTAACACTTTGAAATAGATGTATGAGATTCAATGAGATTCAAGAAAATTGGGAAACATTTGACTTTGACATTTCCTATTATATCGATTTGTTTTGTGTTGATGGAAATTCTTGTTGTTCAGAGATTATTAAAAAATATTTATATATACATATAATAAGAAGTTAAATCTAGCGTGTCTGTAGTTTTAGATTTTTAGGAAAAAAAAATTGCAGGTGTATTGAAATAAGTATTTTACTTATTTTACATTTCATTATTTTTTAGTAACGTTTGCCTGTCTATCTGCCTGTTTGTCTGTCTATCTCTCTGTTTGTCTGTTTGTTTGGATACGCGTCACTGCTGAAGTACTGAATTCACGATAAAACCTCGCTATCATAAAGGATATCCTCGAGTGACATTTACTCTTGGTTTCATAAAAATCGGTTCTCTCTATCAAAAGTTATTGTGATTATAATGACGTGGGAAAAATAGATAAGTAAATAGTTAAGAACTTGCAGTGAAGAAAAACATCGTCATTAAATCACACTACAATGTTCAACCGTTCTTTCAAATCTCTAGATTTTCTAAACCCGCCTGGCTAGCTACCACAACTCCCAAGTTGCAAACTGGTCGCTGAATATATACACGTGTGTTGCGACTGTTGCAGTTGAAATCAGTCCACCTCTAGGTTCATAGTACTTACTATCACATAGATCACATAGTCTTTAATCATCAGGTTAGGTTGTTGTCAAATATTAAAACCTATAAAGTATTTAAAAAAAAATGTAAAGATGTAATACAAAAGTACCAACGTCACGTCTGTTTCTAC
This sequence comes from Antheraea mylitta, assembly GCA_014332785.1. Lineage (NCBI taxonomy): Eukaryota > Metazoa > Arthropoda > Insecta > Lepidoptera > Saturniidae > Antheraea > Antheraea mylitta. The sequence continues at coordinate 4,042 of JACEII010000325.1, read as the reverse complement.
TACAACCAAAAATAGGTGTATCCCACCCTAACACGTGTTAATTGGGGTCCAACACAAATAGGTTTTAGATCTCCTTGTGGTTTATTTATCATCGCAGTGTCTAACATCAAGTGACTGCACACCCTCTTTACATTTTGAAAAATATACTGATATACTTTTTACTAGATAACCTAAAAATGGGTTTTCAGTCCTTATCTTAATTTAATCCATTTTTTCGTTGTATTCTTTTCTAATAGAATTCTTCCGTGTAATACAAAACTTGCACTTCTTTATAACATAGTCTGTCTTTTTCTTAAAATGTAAAGAATTAATATGTCATATCAACAAACAGCGCTGTCTATTGTGAAACAACTTGGTATCCTATCTTTCGATATATAAAAAAATCCGTTTTGTGTATTTTGGTAATTATTCTCCCGCGAAACGGTTCGACCGATTTTGCGATATTTTTGTTTGTTTGTATGGGGTCACATACCTAAATAGCTCTTGGCTATGTTTGGAGCCGATTAGTTCTCTATTCGTAAATTTTAGTCTTCTAGCAAGTTAATTTTAAAGTTGATGAGTTATTGATAGTTTACTTATTAAGTTCTGTGGGCAAAAGTTTGTTCTTTAGAAAGTTTATATTTATATTGATAACTAGCTGTGCCCGCGACTTCGTTCGCTTGAAACCTAATGTATATTTACACCGTTTTTACAGTGACTAATAAAATCATCTGGATGTATTAAGTTCATTTACTTATCTACTTTTCTCTCATACTTAAGTCGTGTCGTCTTTAAAATTACAATAACTTTTGATAGACCGAACCGATTTTAATGAAACAAAGACTTAAGTTACTCGAAGATATGTTTTATGATTTTTTTGAAGAGGTTTTATCATGAACCCTGTATTTTAGCAGTGGTACGTGTTCATACAAACAGACAAATAGAAATTTCTAATATTAATTTTAATGTATTTTTTTACTTACTAGCCTCTGCCCGCGACTTCGTTCGCGTGGAATAGATACACTAACACTTACACGCAGCAGTTCTTAAAAGAAAAAACATTCCGATTTTGAAACATTTTTCATCTGTCCACCGCTTCTATTGATCTTAGCGTGATGATATATAGCCTATTACCATTTTCCAGGACAAGGCGTCCTGGCTCGATATCTCTGACCTCCTGAACCTCCTGAGTACCCGAACGGGTATTCGGTAAAGGCTAACACCTCAGACCTTCATCGCAAACTTACGCGCCATCTGCGCGATAAGAAAATTGCGTTTTTCACATATGCGCTCGAAGAAGAGCGCATGCTTCGCGTAGTAATACGCAGAGTCCCCGCCCAGATTCTCGCAGACGATGTCTACGGAGACCTCCGGGAACAGAGGTTCCCTGTCAAAGAAGTCCACCGTATGCGATCTGCGCGTAATCGTGAGCCCTACGACATGGTGCTCGTTATTCTAGAGCGCTCCGTCAAGGGCAAAAAAATCTTTAACCTTTCGACCCTCTGCGGTCTCTCCGGCATCACCGTGGAGCCGCCGCGTAAAACGTCCGTACCCTCGCAGTGTCACAACTGCCAGGAATACGGACACTAACGGTCATTAACTGTCACCTGAGTCCCAGGTGCGTTAAGTGCCTAAGCGAACACTCCACTTCGGAGTGTTCGCGCACCAAAGACTCACTCGATCCTCCGAGTTGCGTCTTGTGCCGCAGCGTGGGTCATACCGCGAATTATCGCGGTTGTCCCCGCGCCCCGCGCTCTAGACAGCCCCGATACGCGAGGCAGGTTTCGCCTTCCAGGGCGCCTACGGCGTCTACCCGCCTCCGCCCCCCGCCTCTCGAATCTCGACAGGCCTTTCCGAACCTGCCGCGCGCGTCACTCGCACCGGCGGCGTCCGCACCTGCGCCTAACGCAACCCCCCTCCCCGCGCGGGCCCCTCCGGTCCCGTGGATACCACAGATCGCAACGCGACTCAATCCCAGACTCCAAGCGGCGAAGCCCTCACAGGCCGACCCCGCAGTCTCTCTCTCTGGCATGGACTGGTCCGCCCAGCTTCTAGTTATTCACGAGATCTCCGAGATCTCAGCATACGATGAGGTCGCAAACGACCCCAAACAGGACTCTATTTGCGCGATCGCGAAATTTCCCGCCATCGCGGCTACGATTCAACGGCTGGCGCGCGCCTCCGTCTCGAAAAAATAATAATTTTTTAATATAAGATAGAGTAAACTCGTATGTTTGCGTCTATCTTCCCGTAAACCGTTAAAAAAAATAATCGTAATTTCTATTTTTAGATCCCGGCACCGGTGCTGCCCTCTTACATTGTAAATTTGATCTCTTTCATTTTTCTGTGGCCGGCCACATCGCAAATCCCTGTCCCGTGCGTCACGGGCAGAGAGATATCGTTTCTGTACCCGCACACTATTTGTTCGCGTTTTCTCGTTTCGTCTTTGTTCGAGGCCACCCGGGTGGACGCAGAGATTTTGCTATCACGATACAGTACACACCACATCCATTTTACACATACATAGTTAATCAGACATGCACCTTACACACTTGGTGGAAGGGTTTACTTTTTTTCCCTTATTGAACTGAATCGAATAGGTCTAGTTTATCTCTTTTTGAATTACATGTTGTGTTTTTGTATCATGCAATTTTTAATTGTTAGATCCAAAAATGAATACATGTATTAGCTTAGCATAGTTTAGTTAGGATAGATCGGGTTTTTCTAGGTAACGGCCAAGCCGAGGTGTGCCGAGCACCCTTGAGCTAGTTACCATTACAAAATCGGCTGAGTGCCTTAAGCGCTCGCCTTAGTAGTTCGGTGAAGCTGTAAAGGCCAAAGAATTAAGGCCAATAGCGTAGTCAGTTCGAGAAAAAAAAGCCTATAACCATTCTCGATGATGATGAGCTATATAAAACTGAAAGAATTATTCAAATCAGACCAGTAGTTCCTGAGATTACCCCCTACAACGTCACAACATCACAACGTCACAAACTCACAAACTTTACCTCTTTATAATATTAGTATAGATTTCTAGACACCTATAACATTTTTTTTACAATCACTAAACAGCACAGGCACGTTAGAGATACATTCTTATTATATGTATAGATTTAAAAACAATGAACTATGTTTCAGCTATCAAAAGCAGTTAGAAGCAAGCTCTTAGAGATGTTGCTCTCGAATCCACGTAGAAACATACGGCCACACGTGGAAGTCGGCCCTGGTGCGTTCAAATCAGAGATCATAAAATATCCGGAGAATAAATTATCCGACGCCCTGAAGAAACTATTGGCCTTCAAGATGAAATCTATGAAAGATCGTGAATAGACAATTTAAACAAATAAAATGTGAACCGTCGCGGGACACCTGGCAGATGTGAAACATCGAAATTATTTTATACAGCTTTAATATGCATAAAAGGATACTTTACGACAGGAAGTAAATATGACGTTATGAAAAATAAAATATTAAGAATTTTTCAAAAAAGGGATGACTGTTTACTTCGCAAACATCTATATTAAATACATACAAAAATTAAAAAAGATATAGCGTGGGCGGTTCATGCCGTAACCACGCGTCGCTACACTAACAGTCGCTTCAGTCTGATCCGCCGCTGTAGATGTTTTACATCAAAAACCAATTGTTGAATATATGTAAATAAATAATATCAAAAGAAATACCTTAGTTAAAGTTTGTTCTAAAACTTTTTTTAAATATGGGAACGATACTTTTAAACGTAAAAAAATCTGGCCTAGCTTCAATGAACAACTTTAAAGGCGCCTTTTTCAAGCGTAATCATTACGTAACTGCTTATCGTGGAAACGACGCATGGTGGAACAATGAAAACCGGGGTGCGAACTGAAGTGTGGAACGTGACTGGGACCGCGCGGTGTGATTCATTGCTTTCCTTATTTTGACACCAGTTCGTTTTTGCGTAAATCATCTGATGTTGAGTGTATATTAGTTTTACGATTCTCGGTATAATTAGGTCAAATATCAAGCACCAATTTTTTTATTGATTTAGAACGAGAATCAACTTATGATTATCATGTAAAAATAT
>JACEII010000324.1:0-33131 GCA_014332785.1 Antheraea mylitta | reverse complement strand
ATTAAATATATAATTTTATTTGTTACAGAAAAATGAAGCCACTATTTAGTATAGTGGCGACTCTCTGCCTCGTACTGGCAATCAACGCTCACCCAGAGAACATCGAAGTAGTAAAAGTACTCCCACAAGTCAAGGAACTCGTCGTAGAAGCCGAAAAAAGTGAACCCCAGGCCAGAATCGAGCGCTGTACGGCTTGCTCTGCTAACCTTAAACTTAACCTCAAAACACCAAAAGACCTTCTTGCAGCGATACAGCAGCTGCCTGGTGAAGTTCACACCCAAGAGTCTTTCGAAAGTTGTTCGTCTGACAAAGGATGTGCCGGTATCAAAGTAAAAGATGGCCGTGTTGTCCAGAAATACGGTAGCCTTGATTCGTTTAAACAAGCTGCTGCCCTAGACACCGCTAATGAATTCTCCTTTCATGAAGCCGGCGCGGACAGCAATCTACCTTTCTGGTGGATGAATAACAACTCTCCCTTCAAGACTTCGGGCTCCTTCGAGAAATTCAGTAAATCCTCCAGTTACAAAACTGCCAGCTCTGGAGTAGGTACATTCGAAAACCCTGCTATTCAGTCCTCATCATTTAAATCCTCTTACACTTCTTCTACCAACGGTGGAGTAGACCTTAGTAGTAATCCTTTCTTCAATGGAGGTGGATTTGGTGCTGGGCAGTCAGTATTAGACCAATATAGTGGACAATCGGCTTTCAATGCTGCGAATTTTGGACAAGGTGCAGGATTTGTGGGCTCCTCTCCTAGGCCCTTTACGGCATCAACTGCAGGGTCGAGCGTTTTCGAAAATAACTACCAGGGCAGTGGAGCTTCTTCGCAGAACATTGGAGGCTCACGGCAAACATGCGCCGGCGAAGGATATACTTGTGTGCCGCGATCTCAATGTTATAACGGAGAGGTGAACACCAATGGAATTAACTTATTGCAGGCAAGTTCTCAGGTAAGTCGACTTTAAATTTTTTAGCATAGTTTATTTTATAGTCTCCTAAACTAATTATCTAATTATTGGTCGGTATAAGCACAGTCTATGGGTACTTCCACATTTTTTCGGTTAGGGCCAGCGCGCACTTGTTGCGGTGCGAAATAAAAATCGCACCGGAATAAAATCCGTAACAAAAGGTTCACACACTGCTGTAGAATTTCCAGATATACTAAGAGCCAGTGAATGCCAGACCTTTGTTATTTTATACTGATACTAGCTTCCCGTGACTTCGTTCGCGTGGAATATTTACTCTAGGCTAACACTAACACGAAGCAGAAGTTCTGAGAAGAAAAAAACGATTTTGAAACATTCTTCATTGTTGCTCCGCTCCTATATACCTTAACGTGATTATATATGATCTATAGACTTTTTTGATAAATGAGCTATCTAAAACTGATTTTTTTTTTCTCGAAATGACTACGCTATTGACCCATCAAGGTCTTAACAGCTTCACCGGACTACTAAGGCGAGCGCTTAAGGCACTCAGCCGATTTTATTATGGCAACCAGCTCAAGGGTGCACGGCATACCTCGGCTTGGCTGTTGCCTGTTGCATGCAAAATCGCGACCTATCTTAGCTAGCCTAGCTAACTATTCATATATGTATGAGTTGTTGAACCGTATATGTGTACCAAGCATACACGCCTCAAGAACTCCTCCATATATTTATTATTGGAAAATTGAGAGTTTTTTAGTTCGATAAGGGAAAAAAAAGTAAACCCTTCCACTTTCATGTGTAAGCGTGTAAGCGTGCACGTGTGTGGGGGTGATCGTGTAGTGTTGTAGCGGTGATGTATATTTGTGTGTCACCGTATCGCGCAAGCTACGCACTCAAGGGCTCCCTACCGAGGGATCGAACCTAGGCTTGAGCCGCTGCCGTGGGAGGCCTAATCAGCTGTTTTTTTTTTAAATCAGACGCCTAGTTCCTGAGATTAGCGCATTCAACCTACAAAACAAACAAACTCTCCATCTTTATAATATTAATATAGATTACTACTCTTCTCTCGTACTTAACTCCAGTCGTCATTCAAATTACAATAACTTTTGATTAAAAGGACCGTTTTTAATGTAACAAAGCTTAAGCTACTTCTGAAGATATGCTTTATGATTTTCTTGGTGAAATTTTACTCTCAACCCAGTACTTTAACAGTAATGGGTGTTCATAGAAACAGAAAGACAGACATTTCTAAAATTATTGAAATGTTTTTATTACTTACTAGCCCCTGCCCGCGACTTTGCCCGTGTAGTAATAGTTACTTTGGGCTAATGTTAACACGTAGCGGAATCTCTTAAGAGCAAAAGAGAAATCCCGATTTTGAAACATTTTTCATCGGTGCTCCACTCCTATTGATATTAACGTGATAGTATAGAGCCTATAACCATCCTCGATAAATGAGCTATATAATAATGAAAGAATTTTTTAAATCAAAAATCAAAATATCCTTCAACTTAGGCTCTGAGAAGGCGCTTATGAAAGTCAAAGCTACCACCGGTTCGGAATACAACCCAGTCATCGAGAAGAACCGGCAAGAAACTCGATCTGGTTAATCTTTTCGTATTATATATTTTTACAATGTATAATTTAGTTACAAAGTTTTAGTGGATGTGCAGATAGGAGCGTCATTTCCAGATGTCACAATCGTTCACATACTGGTCCACCCTATAATAACCTTTAGATGTTAAATCGGACAAGTAGTTCCTGAGATTACCCCCTACAACGTCACAAACTCACAAACTTTACCTCTTTATAATATTAGTATAGAGGTAATAGACAATTGGTACGAACTAACAAGCACAGTTAACTGAGATAATATGGATTTCTTAGAATTATTTTCACAAACAACTTGTGTGAATCCCCAAACATTTAAGGTAAAATATATTGCTCAAACATTCCGTTTTCACCGAATTTAAAAAAAAAACGTGAGCCGAGGCGTAATAATAAAAATTATGAATGTATAATCAATTAATAACGTTTCAACAATTATATAATTATTTATTCCGACTGACAAATGACCCTCATGACCCCGATGGGTGTTTAATTAAATAATATTAAAATGTTTATTTCTAGTTTTGGTGTAATAATTTATTTTTCAATAATATACAGTCACCTTCATCTATCCTTTATTATTTATTTTTATACTAGTTTCACGCCACGGCTTCGCACGGTTGCCCTAATGAAGAAAATGAGTCCAAACAGTTTACAATAACTTTACAGTACGACTATGTAATATTCTATGCATGTTATAAGAATGTAAGGATTAAATAGATTTTCGTAAAAAAAAAGTTATTGCACAAGCGTAGAAGTAAGTAATAGAATGCATTTTAATCATTTTTGGAAATGTCTATTTGTATGACCACGCATCACTGCTAAAGTACTTAGTTCACAATATAACCTCAGAGAATCATAAAGCATATCGTCAGGAGTAACTAATTTTTTGTTTCATTAAAATCGGTCACTCTATCAAAAGTTATTGTAATTTGAATGACGACTAGAGTTAAGTACGAGAGAAGAATAGTAATCTATATTAATATTATAAAGCTAACGGGTTTGTTTGTACTTCCGATAATAAATATGGAGGAGTTGTTGAGGCGTGTATGCTTGGTACACATATACGTTTCAACAACTTATACATATATGAATAGTTAGCTAGGTTAACTAAGATAGGTCGCGATTTTGCATGCAACAGGCAACAGCCAAGCCGAGGTGTGCCGTGCACCCTTGAGCTGGTTGCCAAAATAAAATCGGCTGAGCGCCTTAAGCGCTCGCCTTAGTAGTCCGGTGAAGCTGTTGAGACCTTGCTGGGTCAATAGCGTGGACATTTCGAAAAAAAAAAAGTTTGTTTGTTTAGTAGGTTGAAGGCGCTTATCTCAGGAACTACTGGTCCGATTTTAATTCTTTCAATGTTAGATAGCTCATTTATCGAGGAAGGCTATAAGTTATATCATCACGCTAAGACCCATAGGAGCGGAGTACTAATGAAGAATGTTTAAAAATAGTTGTTTTTTTTTTTCTTTTGAGATCTTTCTCTGCGTGCTAGCGTTAGCCCAAAGTGTTTATTCCATCGGGTTGAAGTCGTGGGCAGAAGTTAGTGAAATAATATAACAAATAAACGTTACTCTGGCAATTTTGTTACCAATATTCACGGCTTCGGCAGACGTTACCTTGATAACTTATAAAAATCCTAAAAGCCAATCACAGCGCCACCTACCGTATCTAATTGTAAATCTAAATAATTACCGAATCCACCCGAACACTCACAAAAAAAAATCGAAATCTGTCTAGCCATTTAAGAGTTTTTTTTAATACATCAAAAAGGCATACGAACAGGCGGGTCACCTGATTTTAAGTGCTCACTGCCGTCCATAGATACTAGCAACACCAGGGGAGTCGCAAGTGTATTGGCAGTCTCGAAATAGGGAGAAGAGGAGGGGAGAGAGAACGGAAGGTGGTCCTCCGACGTTACATATATATATAGAACGCATTCCGGTCTTTACTACAATTCCCTGAAACACTTCGTGCTCCTATACATATTTTTTGGGGTGTAAGGGGTGTCGAGTAACATCTTAAGACTTGAGACACCCAAGCCAACCTCACCTGCACGTGTTGCACCCTGCTGAATAACGAACGAGGCAATGGCGAAAGCGGGGTGGTAGGGTTTTTCAGCCCGACTGGGTCGCAACCACCATGCATATAGCGAAAAAGCCCGTCATAGTGACTCCCTTCTGCGCGTCGCGTTTCGGGATCAGCCTGTGCATATCCAGTACCGGGTGACTTTCATCATTATGGCCGGCATGACAGCGGCGACCGGCGATGGATAATCTGTCTCTCGATGGTTGCCGTTGTTTTTGGATTGTACTATGCTTAACATCAGGCATAGTGCAGTCACAATGTCGTGCTTCGATAAAAAAAATAATAATTATAAAAACATTATTTCGTTATTACCGCGAAATTTGTACAAATTCGCGACCTCTGCCCAGACTTTCACGATAAATTAAACAGAATGACAGTATGACATTTAATATTAGACATTCTGTATTGTTTAATGATAATAGAGATCCGTGTTTGAATCTTGATTAAGTTTAGTCGTTGGAAACGGCCTTGACATTATAATTCTATTGTCGTGAGTTGCGTGAACCCATCACTTTTGCTTTAGCGAACATCAAAAATTAAAATGTACAGTTATCTATGTGAGACTGGCATATGGCCGCGGCTCCGTCCTCTTGAAAGTGATTCTATTATCTTTTTTTTTAAAGTAAACTTCTTTAGACGCATAAATCTGGAACATTTTTGAAGTCTGTCCTAATTACAAAAGTCTTGGGTATGAGTGAACGGGTATAGCAGTGTAGAGGAAGATCGAAAATGGTGTTGATGGATTGTATGAAAAAGATGTGAATACTGAAATGACATCTGGTTGGGAGTGTGAAAAAGAAAAATTGAGTTGGACGCCTGGCATGTGTGAAACATGGAAATTGTTTTGTATAAGTTCTATGCATAAAAGAACAGATTACGGCAAGAATTAGCTATGGCATAATGAATAGATAAAACATTATACATTTATTGCATAAAATAATGACTGTTTATTTATTTTATTGCATAAATATTTATTTTTATTAGATACAAAAATTTAACTAACGCAGGCGCGTTGTGTTTGGCGGTATTTATCAAAGGGCGCTAGGTCGTCGGCGCGTGTAACATAACGCTAGTAGAGTAAGTGGCCGATAAACTAGTTAGAATCTTATGATTATACGAATAGGGTTGCAAATGTTTTCGAATATTTCGTTAATAGTGCAAAGTTTGTGTTTTGCGTCGCTACGTCAACAATCAGGTTTACCCACCGCCTATAGATTTTTCACATCAAGATAACCCAATTCGATGGGATAAGATTAAAAAATAATAATGAGGTAGTCACAATAATAGCGAACGGAAGTGTAAACACAAAACAATGAAGTAACTATGTTCTCTTTTGAATTCTTAAATCAAAGTATGAATTAATTGAAACTACCTAATTTGTACATTGAAATTATAATCGTTAGTCTGATTTTCACGCCTATTGGCACTCCAAACAATAATTGTATACATTTTCATACAATTTATTAAGAAATCATAATAACAGCTGCATAATCTCAATAGAAAACATCAATACATACACAGGCGGCTATACTACTAGTCTGACGCAAGCCACACAAGCGCAACACGCTTAACGAGCATGTCATGACGCTAAATCATACTATCATAAATCAACCAGAAATAAAACCATGAAAGTGGAAGGGTTTTATTTCTTTCCCTTATCGAATATGACATATATATATATATATGAGTTGTTGAGGGTATGTATGCTTGGTACACATATATGTTTCAACAACTCATATATATATGAATAGTTACCTTAGCTTAAGTTAGCTCAGATAGGTCGTGAATTGCACGTATCAGGCAACAGCCCAGGCTTAGGTGTGTCGTGCACCATTGAGCCAGTTGTCAAATAAAATCGGCTGAGTGCCTTAAACGCTCGCCTAAGTAGTCCGGTGAAGCTGTTAAGACCTTGCTAGGTCAATAGCATAGTCAGATCGAAAAAAAAAACGCTTAATCATACATATTTTCATCTCGTGCCAAAAATACCGCTCAATACGCCTACATAAATTTTCAATTCAAAAGATAACTTAATTAAGAATTCACGTTATTTTTGCACACGTTACAAGACATCTGGTTGTCCTCTCTTGTTGTTTACAAGCCGCGACAGGTTGCGACAGGTGACATACTAAACTTCGTGACCCGTACGAACGCACATAACATTAGTGCCACACAAAAATACATTTGTCCCTCTCTCGCTCTTCCATTGTTATAGTAAGTTTTTTTTTATATTAAAGCAAGCAGACGAACAGGTGTGTCATCTGATGTTTTTTTTTTGTGACTGAGGCATTTTCCCCCAATCTTCTCGGCTGCTCTGCTGTGGTAGGCAGAGACTTTTTAAGGCGTTCTTTTATTATTCGTAGGGTTTTATTAATTTCCCTTTTTTCCCTTGATGTATGTTGTTCCTGTTTTCCAAACTTTCCTTATTATTTTCTGTCTTTCTGTCACCTGATGTTAAGTAATCACCACCGTCCGTAAACACTTGCAACACCAGGGGAGTCGCAAGTGCATTGCCAGCCTGTGTTAGGGAGAGGAGGAGGAGAGAGGAGAGGAGGGAATGGGGATGGTCTTCCGGCGTATTCACTGATAGAAGGAAACGCAACAATTCAAGCATTGTTACTTCACGTCGGTTTTCTGTGAGAGGGTGGTAGTGCCCCGAGCGAGCCAACCAATTCATGCTGAAATCAGTAATAGCTTCAACGTGGCTTTACCACCAACAAAATGTGTGATCGTAAGTAAGCACAGCATAATCCAAAAACATCGGAGAAAAATCAGTCTCGAACAGATGACGCTTTAGATTAGTTTACAGAATTGTAGTCCGGTGAAGCTGTCAAGACCTTGCTGGGTCAATAGCGTAGACATCTCGAAAAAAAAAAAAATTAGTTTACAGAAAACAGAATGATCAAATGTTATACATATCATAGGAATCGTTTTAAATTAGAATTTCTGAGCCACAGCAACACGGGACAGCTAGTAATATTATATGTAGTATACCTGGACGACCGTGCCTAGCTCGATTCTTTAAAAAACGTTTTTAAATTATAATAAACTGTTAGGGTTGCCTCATATAATTAGGAATAAAAAAATATATATCTCTTTTGCTGTCACTCGGATTCAAACTGGGGTTTGACAGATGTCCATCTGAGCTATTTTTGTTTTGACAGCTGTGGCGAAATTTACCTTGATATTCTAACTATATTTATTCATTGCCTAAAATCTCAGATATTTTTTTTTATAAATAAAATCAAGCTAGATCGATTTATTGTCCCCGAAACCACCTACATACTAGGTTTCGCGGAAATCGCTGACGCCGTTTCCGAGATCCTGAATATCTATATTAATATTATAAAGAGGTAAAGTTTGTGAGTTTATGACGTTCTGACATTTTAGGGGGTAATCTCAGGAACTACTGGGCCGATTTGAAAAACTCTTTCAACGTTTTATAGCTTATTTATCGAGAATGGTTATGGGCTATATATAATCACGCTAAGACCAATAGGACCGGAACACCAATTAGGTATTTTTTTAAATCGGGTTTTTTCCTCTTGAGAGCTTCTGCTGCGTGTTAACTTTAGCCCAAAGCATCTATTCGACGCGAACAAAGTCGCGGGCAGAGGCTAGTATAACAATGTAAAAATATACAACAATTTCTCGTTTAAAAGTTAAACGTTAGATTTATATCTAAATTCGTGTTCTGAGAAAATATATTCAGGGCGGACAACAGTTTAACGATGACTGTAGTCTTGGTGAACAGTTGTGAATAAAAATAATGACAGAATGTCAACATCGGTATGACAACATTAGCATGTGTGTGACACAAGTTGCAATATATTAGCCAATCACAGTCGTTGCATTCCATTAACGAAGATTCCTTTCAGTTTATGAAACAAACATATTACTTAGTGCTATTGGAATGTTTAAATAAGTTTATTTTAATAAAACCTCTTTTCAGACGGTGTGAATTGGATTTCACGAAATGTAAAAGAAATAGATGAATGTATACATAGAGTTTAGGCTTTGAGAAAATGAGATAGTATACTCTTAATGTACTCAAAATGAATACAAAGAGAGGAAGAGAGAGAAACTTTGAATTCTATAGCATATTATTTTCTGTTGGATTGTAATTACAATCGGGTACTTTATAAATATTCTATGTTGGGTGTTAATAACACTGCTAAGCATTATCTATACTAATATTATAAAGAGGTGGAGTTTGTAAGTTTGTGACGTAGGGAGTAATCTAAGGAACTACTGGTCCGATTTTTAAAATTCTTTCAGTGTTTTTAGCTCATTTATCGAGAATGGTTATAGGCTATACTTCATCATGCTAAGATGCATAGGAGCAGAGCACCGGTGAATAATGTTTCAAAATCTGGGTTTCTTCCCCTCTTGAGAGCTTCCGCTCCGCATTAGCATTAGCCCAAAGTAACTATCCACGCGAACGAAGTCGTGGGCAGAGGCTAGTGTATTATAAAACAAGTTCGTCTGCCACGTCTGTCTGTCTGTCTGTCTGTTCGCGATAAACTCTAAAACTACTGAATGGATTTTTATATGGTTTTCACCAGTAAGTAAAGTGATTCACGAGGAAGGATTAGGTAAATAATTTCTTAATTTTTTTTTTATCAGAGAGGAATACCATCCGCCGGGCTCACTAGTATATATTAATACAAAATAATACCGATAACTGATATTTGATCTGATGATTAGGGGTGTAAGGGGTGTCGAGTAACATCTTAAGACTTGAGACACCCAAGCCAACCTCACATGCACGTGGTGCACCCTGCTGATCAACGAACGAGGCAATGGCGATAGCGGGGTGGTAGGATTTTACAGCCCGATTGGGTCGCAACCACCATGTACATGGCGAAAAAGCCCGTCATAGTGACTCGCTTTAGCGCGTCGCGTTTCGGGATTAGCCTGTGCATATCCAGTACCAGGTGACTTTCGTCATTATGGCCGGCATGACAGCGGCGACCGACGATGGATGATCTGTCTCTCGGTGGTCGCCACTGTTTTTGGATTGTACTATGCTTACCATCAGGTATAGTGCAGTAACTTTGTCGTGCTACAATAAAAAAAAAAATAACAACCTTCATACTGTAATCATCTCCATCTCTTAAAAGTTAATCAGAATACTAAGCTTCATTTCTACCGCATTTGAACGCACACTTGAGTTTTACACAACAAATAGGTTAATTATATTGCATTACTAGCATATGTCTGCGACGTAGTTCGCGTGGAATAATTACTATGGGCTAACGCTAACACGCAGCGGAAACTCACAAAAGGGAAAAAGAACCCCGATTCTTCATTGGTGTTCCGCTCCTATTGGTCTTAGTGTAATGATATACACCTTATAGCTTTTCTCGATAAATGGGCTATCGAATACTGAAATAATTTTTCAAATCGAACCAGAAATTCCTGAGATTAGTGCGTTCAACCAAACAAACAAACTATCCAGCTTTTTAATATTAATATAGAGAAATAAATTAATTCTAATAACAATTTCAAATACAACGCCCATACTTAGTTATAAAACAGGCGTTAATGCATTAATCTTCATTCCAGTTAAGGTAGTTAATTGACAGGATGTGCCTATAAAATGGTAATTAAGCATACATTACTTACTCAATGTTAGAAATACCTTAAAAGACATCTCCTAAGACTGGTTTCAGAGCCTTAAATAGCTTATCTTACGTCTTCAAGATATATTACTTGATTAGATGTAGCCTTAACAATTTTATATATGTCATATACAAAAGCCTTAATTGTGAAGTAACATAGGTTTCAATTATGTTGTCTGTGATTCAATAAGAAATACTTCAAGGTCTGTTTAATTGATCCTTGGACTGTTCAAAACCATAAAAAGATGAATCTCCATACAAACACAGAGACATTATGATGCACTGATAAGCACAGTGTTTGCTGCATAAGTTTAAAAAAAGTCGAGGCCGTCATAAGGACTGCTGATAGAAGTGAAAATTTAAAATAATGTCAAAATAATTTAATAGGTTGGCTCGCCGGGGGTAGTACCATCCTGTCGCAGAAAACCGACGTGAAGTAACAGTGCTTGGATTGTTGGGTTTCATTCGGTGAGTGAGAGCGCTGGAGGTCCAGCTTCCCTTTTCTCTCCCCTCCCCTTCGCCTCTCTTCCCTTAAACACAGGCTGGCAACGCACTTTCGACTCCCTTAGTGTCTCTAGAGTCTATGGACGGTAGTCATCACTTAAAATGATGTGATTCACCTGTTCGTTTACTTCCTATGATATATAAAAAAATTAACTACAGTAAAATTATTCAAATTTCATATATTGTGAATTGAAATTATTATCATTAAGTATAATGGTAAGTATTACTTACGTTTTCTTGGTTGTTTATTAGTATTTGTTTTAATATTTTTATTTTATATGTTAAATGTTACCATTAAGTGTCACACCCTAAATACTGCGAGTGAGTTTCACCCGGTATACCCAAACATTTCTCATGAATCACTTTATCTACAATAGTTCGGTGATGCTGTAAAGATTATTCCCGGTCGAAATCGTTTTCATTTGGCAAAAAAAAAAAACTTTATCTACTAGTGAGAGCCACATGACAATCGGGTTAGTAGTTTTTGAGTTTATCACGAACAGACAGACAGACAGACGTGGCAGAGAACTTTGTATTATAATATGTAGTGATTTTGTTAATGTTTTATGAATACTGAAAGTACTTTCAGCTAATTTATGGTCGTCCAATCGTTGAAATTCGACCTCAATCCTAACTAATATTTACCAATACCGTAAGTCAATATTAGAGTTTTTGGCGGGATTTTAGTCTGTCATGTAGTGGATTTTATATTTTATTCATAATCTTGTATTATTTGACTATATTTTGTAAAATTGACGGTGTTTTACGTAGTATAGTTAGTTTATTGTGCACAAGTTAAGTGAATGGAAAATAATACCACGGAGCATGAAATTCTGAGATGCCACAAAAACTCCCTGGAAGATCTAAGATCTATCTAACAAGGGAGCCAACATCTTGCTAGAAAATTGAAATAATCACACGACGCTTGTAATATTATTAACTAGACGACAATGGCGGTTATAATCTGGAAGACTGGTGGCCAAAAAAAAGTTTAAATTCAAAGACAATAATAATACGGAGTTGCTGAATATAATAGTTTTGTAGAACGTGTAAAATTAGTATTAAATTATGTTAGAGACGAGACAAAATAAAAACCATATTAAAATAAGGAAGTGATACAATTATGCAGATGGTAATGACTCTAAATAATGATATGTGTCAGAAAAACAAAACAATGAAAAAGAAGCAGACAATAGCATAATAATATGAAAAAATAGCGTAAATGCTTAATTGCTAATTTATCCTTGCAAGTAAGTGTTTCATGTAGATTACTCATTATTAGAATAATTACTGCTTTAGCATTCCAGATAAAGAATTACGCTCATTAATTCGAAAAACAATACAAAGAATTCAATGCAAAACTGTTTGTTTTTTTTTTTTTCGCAAGCTACGTATGTCGCTGGCTGTACACAAGCAACGATAATAAAAAAACAGGGTGTGTCGTAAACGATAAAATTGAAATTTTCGTATATACGAAAACATCTTAATTAAAAAAGTACAAAAAAATACCAACGTTACGCGGTGTTCCCAAACGGTCACCCATCCAAGTACTGACCGCGCCCGACTTTACTTAACCTCGGTGTTCGGGTGAGAACTGGTGTATTAATACACTATTCGACACAGTGTTTACTCTCTATAATTTTTTTTTACACAAAAACGTTTCCGATTAGATTTTAAAAAGTATTCACATAAGGAATTTCCCTTTAAAAATAAGACCAAATCATCCCTTACCATTTTGGTCATATCATGAAAAAAAATGGGAGCTTTATGTCAGTCTGTCAATATTTTTACGATCTCCCTCCTCTTTTTTGTCTCACAAATCAATCTCACTTAATCATTTTTTTCCATACCAGTTTTTAAACATTTTCTGTCACATAAACCTTACAATGAAGAATTTTTGATAATATCTTAGTCCGTCATGTAGCGGTTTTTATATTCTACTAACGTTGTCCCACCTTGATAATACACAAAAACCTTAGCAAATTATACAGCCCGCCTGGTTAGTCGCTAGCAATATTTTTACAAGATAACCTTTAGTTGATTCTAGTTGTAAGTGAATTAAAAAGTAGGTGCTTAATATTTGACCTAGTTATTTAGAGAATAAAAAAAACTGATTTACACTAAATATTAGGTGAATTACACAAAAACGAACTGGTGTAATAGTAAGGAAAGCAATTAATCACATCATTCCGTGCAGTAACGCTACTTGACTCTTGGCCCGTTTCCCATTCTTCGACCGTGCGGCGTTCCCACGATAAGCATTTACGTAATGATTAACCTTGAAAAGGGACCCGTTAAAGTATCATGAAAAAGGATGAAAAACACTGATCTAAAGGACTGTTTTTCAAAGAGTTCGATACAACCTTATAATAACCAAAGTGTATTTACTTTTTTTTTCGACTCGACTAAGCTCTATTGACCTGACAGATTTTCACAGCTTTTTGGGTTAAGGTACTCTGCCGAATGGCATCAAGCATAAGGATGGCAAAGTGCCGAATTTTATGTTTCCTTACAACAATGCGAGTCGAATTAAAGCACTTACTTACATACGACAGTTGCTTCTTATTTACTAGACTAGCTGTGCCCGCGGCTTCGTCTGTGTGGCACCTAAAATCAGTTACTGATATAATCGTCTGAATGTATTAAGTCCATTTACTTATCTACTCTTCACTCGTACTTACCTCGCGTCGTTATTAAAATTACAATAGCTTTTGATAGAGTGAATCGATTTAAATGAAACAAAGACTAAGTTACTCTCGAAGATATGCTTTATAATTTTCTTGATTTAGTTCTATTGTAAGCCAAGTACTTTTGCAGTGATGCGTGTTCATAGAACCAGACGGACAGATAGACATTTCTAAAAATGATTCTTCACACAATCATTTTCACAAAAATCTTATAATGATACACACGTTAGGTTTACATTCTTATTATATGTAAAGACTAGCCTTTGCCCGCGACTTAGTTCGCGTGGAATAGATACACTAACACGCAGCAGTTCTCAAAAGAAAAAACATCCCGATTTTGAAACATTCTTGATCTCTGCTCCGCTCCTATTGGTCTTATCGTATGATATATAGCTTATAACCATTCTCGATGAATGAGCTATATAACACTGAAAAAATTATTTAAATCGGATCAGTAGTTTCTGAGATTACCCCCTACAACGTCACAACATCACAAACTCACAAACTTTACATCTTTATAATATTAGTGTAGATAAGCGGTCATAAATTTAAACAAAGATACCGCGGTATGCAAGTTTGAATAGTATTACTCTAAACCTCCGCCCACAGCCATTTCCAACGACGCTTTCCAAGGACAGTGAGTTTCATTTGATAGACTCTAACGAGTAGTCTCTCCTTATATGTCTGATATCATCGGATCATTATTAATTTTACTTAGTAACGAGTTATGCGAATTCCTTTTGTAATCTGACAAACAAATTTTCAAGGCTATAACAATTCTTGTTTATTAAGTTCAGGTCTTCGCCAACCTTTTTGACCGCTCAGAATAAAGATACATAGGACATGAATTTAGGTATAAATACTTTATATATTAAATTAGCTTCGTCTACGACCTCGTCCGTGTAGAATAGTTACTTCGGGCTAAAGCTAACACGCAGCGGAAGCTCTCAAAACAAAAAAAAAAAACATATTTTGAAAAATTCGTGAACGGTGCTCCGCTCCTATTGGTCTTAGCGTTTTGATATATACACATATCTATACTTTTTTTTCGAAATGACTACACTATTGACCCAACAGGGTCTTAACAGCTTCACCGGACTTTGTTCCGTTGTAGGGGGTATCTCAGGAACTACTAGTCCGATTTGAAAAAATCTTTCAGTGTTATATAGCTCATTTATCGAGGAAGGTTATAGGTTATATTAACGCTAAGATCAATAGGAGCAAAGCACCAATGAAGAATGTTTCAAAATTGGGCTTTTTTTCCTCTCGAGAATTTCCGCTGCGTGTTAGCGTTAGCCCAAAGGAATTATTCCACGCGGACGAAGTCGCGGGCAGAAGCTACTATAATATCCATTAAACATTTCATTTGCATTCTTATCTTTATATATATAATTCGTCTCTCCGCGTGTCAGTAATTGAACTCCTAAACGGCTGAACCGATTTTGATGTTTTTTTTACGTATAATTATTATGAGTGTGACTCGAGAATGGTCTACATTTACAGTTGGACCCAATATGTAGCGCTATGGTCTGATTGTAGGATTTTTTATTACCATAGCGTGATAACGTCCGCCGGAGCTCCTAATATAAAATAAAACATTTAAACAACAACCAGATAATTGATTGAAAAACCAATCAAGTTGATTAAGTTAGCATGATGCACGAAGTCGGAAAAGCAACTTGCTTAAACTAGAAATTCTCATATTTGTTTTTTTTTTTATTTCAATCGTGCGCTATATTTTTTCTAGCCACATATTTAATAGTAATTAACGATTTCACATCGAAATATATTAGTTTGTTGAATATTAGTGTTGTTAACGTGTCTAATGTCAAAATTGTTGCATGTGTCTAAATACAAGTTATAAAATACGTTTCAACGATTTTTAGGAATGTCTGTCTATTTGCGTGAACACATATCACTACTAAAGTACTGGGTTTACAATAAAATCAAGAAAATCCTCGGTAATAATTCAAGCCGAGGTGTGCCGTGCACCCTTGAGCATGTTACCTGAATAAAATCGGCTGAGTGCCCTAAGCGCTCGCCTTAGTAGTCCGGTGAAACTATAAAGGCCCTGAAATAGCGTAGTCAGTTCGAAAAAAAAACCAGAAAATCATAAATCATATCTTCGAGAATAACTTGATTCTTATAACTTCACTCAATCTCCCAGTCACAAATAACGTGGCTTTCTATTGGTAAAAGAATTTTCAAAATCAACTAGATCTAGATATTACCCCCTACAACCTCACAAACTTTCTAATATTAGTATGGATAATTTACAGTTTAAATGCTCTTGTGTAGTAACAGTCGACGCCCTGAAGGTGAATTATGACACACATTTGAATCTTACCACGGTACTTTAGTGCTTTTACGTACAGTCGAGAACAAAAGTTCTATGGCATATAAAGAAGAACTAATTAAAAAATGTACCAGGACTTCTTTAACCATAGTTACGGTAACTATTCTTGTATTGCCTTACACCTGCCAATAAGAATAATAATTAGCTACAAAAATAATACTTCTTACTACAATCCAACTGTACATAAGACTTGTTTTTTGTATATCATAAGAGGCAAACGAACAGGCGAGTTACCTGATGGTAAGTGATCACCGCCGTCCATAGACACTAGCAACAACAAGGAAGCCGCAAGTGCGTTGCCAACCTGTACGGGGAGAGGAATGGGAAAGGATGAGAGGAGAGGAGATGGGAGCGGAAGGGAAGTGGCTCTCCGACGTTCTAACTGGGCGAACGAAACGCAACAATTCAAGCATTGTTACTTCATGTGGGGGTTTCTGTGTGTCGGGTGGTGTCGGGGCGAGTCAATCCATTCAAGCTGAAACCAGTAATAGCTTCAGCGTGGCTCTACCACCTACAATTGTTTGTAAAATGAGTGTCTCTACCACCTACAATTTAATGAGCTCGCATCCAAGCACACCTCATTAGACATATTTGATTATCGAGCTTTTTAATTCAAAAGGACAATTAAATACATTTTACATCTATGACCATTTAAACAGTCAGTAAATGATATTTAAATATTCTTGGTTATATCTGTCATCTCGTTTTCATTTCTATGGGTTAATTTTTATTTTATAAATAGTTCTATCTTCACTATTTTATGTAAAACTTCTATAGGCGTGGGTAAATCAGATTGTTGAGTTGACGAGAGGTGGCAACGCAAAACACGAACTTTGCGTTGATACCGAAATACTCAAAAACATTTGCAACCCTGTCTGTATAAACATAGGATTCAATTTGTTTGGTTGATCACTCGTCATAGTAGCGTTACACGGCACGCACCGACGATTTAGCGCCTTTTGATAACTGCCGTCAAAAACACTGCGACGGCGCCTAGTTGAATTTTTGTATTTAATAAAAATTAATATTTATGTGATAAATTAAATAAACAGTCATTATTTTATAGAACAGATGTATAATGCTTTATCTTTTCTTTATGCCGTATCTGATTCCTGTCATAATCTGTTATTTTATGCGTATAACTTATACAAAACAATGTCGCTGTTTCACATTTGCCAGGCGTCCCGTGACGGCTCAATTTTTTCTTTTTCAAATAATTCGCAACATTAACTAGTATATTATTTTAATTTTTTAATATTACCAATAGTACAAGTAATGGCGATAAAGGTTGTGTCGATGTGATTAAATACTCATTACTCGACGTGAGTTTTACCAACAATATTAAATTAAATAAATAATGCTAATTTATGCTTTTGTTTCTCACTGTACCGTTTAGTAACCTCGGAATACAAATGAGTGACGCCTGCGCACGACCGAAATGATATACGATGACTCAGCAGTCTATGATAAATGACAACTTACATTGTTGTCTAGGCACCTAAACGCCCATTACATCTTATTCTTCGATCCCAATTCTCCTGTATCTATTTACAAGTCAAGAGGAAAATAATAGGCCTTAATTGGCTTTATGTGCCAAATCATTATTATCATTAGACTGTAAGTAACCTTACGATGTTTTGAATTCATCGCCTACAATATTACCATTTTAAGTTATGAAATGTATGGGAATTCCAAAAAATTTTTGGTAAGGTCAGAGTTCGATACAGAATTGACATTCCACCGGTCAGATCACGCGAACACCACGATTATACTATTACGACAAATACTGATCTAATTCTTTCCTTAACCCTAAGAAAGAATAGACTGTTAAAAAATCTTGTATAAGCTAACAAAACTCTTTCTTTTGTTACAGAAGCAGTACTGCAATTTACAGAATGAAATCTGCTGTAGAATTGTAACCTCAGGATCAACTGGATCTGGCAGTCCCCAAGGCTCTCTTGACTCTTTGTCCACAAACCTCAACCAAGGTTCAAACGTATTCTCGAGTAGTTCTGGTCAGAACTTCGATAGTCAAGGGTCTTTCTCCTTTGGAAGCGGTTTCGATTCAATTAACCGCGAGTTGAGCAGTTTCGGTGCTAAAGGAACGTACGGATCAAACTCAAACTCTTTCGGATCTGGTGCATCCGTGAACAGAAGTTCGGGTATTGATGCTTTCAGCACATCGAATGGATTCGGATCTATTGGTTCGACCATCGCACCGACAACCCCATACTTTGGATCAACGGACTTTAGAAATGACATTTCGAAATCAACGGGTCAATCGAACTTTATCGAAACCGATTCTTTTTCTGCTGGTAGTGAGAATTCTGGAGTATTTGGACCTGGACAACCTTACCTTCCACCAGTGTCAAGCACTAACTTCGCAAGTCCGACAACTCCTGCAACCTTTGTTACCACTCCCACCTACACACCGCGTCCGACTACCTCACGACCATTTTCGCCAGCCAAACCGACTTACCTACCTCCTGTTTCATCCACATCTGGTCCTGGTTACCTTCCACCTTACCCCACTGGTGAGGCTTCGAACCCACAAGAAACTCGTGTTCCTACACCCGGACCTAACTACAACGATGGTCGACTAATCTTGGATGTTTTACGGCAACCTACAGTAAGGCCTCCTTTCAGACCAGTGGCTCCTCCTCTTGCACCAAGTAAGTATTATTATTCATTAGCACATATTCATATTCTCAATAAATTTGCTGAAATTCCTTTTGCAAATTTAATCTCTACAACTATATCACTTAATACAATCGCATCAAATTTTCTCACATCTCATGACTCGCAATATTATAACTTTATCTTAACGTTTGTTTTTCTAAAGCTATATTAACATTCTGCACTTATTTTTTCAACAGCTTATTTTGTGAATTTAAATTATATTATTTTTTAACAGGCGAAATACCAGCCGGTTGCGCTGCAGCCTTGAAGTGTACACCCATTGAATACTGTACCGCTGAAGGTGTTATTTCTACAACACCTGTAGCACTGACCAGAGAGCAGGAATCATATAGAGTTCCTTTAACGGTAATTTTATATGAACTTCAATAAAAAATGTAAATTCTGTGAGGTCTTTAATTAGTAAAATTTTAAAACATTAATGATCTCTGTGATATGCCCAACCATTATACTTCTTTTTACATTTTAACTTACTAGCATATTCATTGATTTATCGCAGACAGAACAATATAACCTATCGTAATATACCTGAATAGTAGTGGAGCCTTAAATTCTAAGCCAGTATGTTAATGGTATACCACATAAAAATATTTTAGTGCTCTTTCAGGAGATAATAACTAAAGGTTTTAATACAAAATATGATAACAAACTATTATATGACATATGTAAATTGCATAGAAGTACCTATTAATATATCCTGTTGATTTACCAGGACTGCAAAGACCGGGCATCTGGCATCATCGGTAAATGTTGCCGTGATCCAACTTACACTGATCCCTGGCCAACAAATCAGCTCGGTCAATGGGTACCTGGTGTTTTCGGAGGAAATGATGGTAGATATGTACCAGATAGTCGTGGAAGCCCAAGTACGAATGTCCGTCCTCAAATATCTCCAAGACCAACAGACAAAACCGGATCTGTAACTGTCGATACTTTCTTGTAAGTAGCTTATCATAGGTAGTAGAAATCTTGGAATTGACTTATTAAATCACAGTTAAGTATTCTCTTGAATTAATACGCTTTATATTTTTTCAGAACAACACCGAAGCCGATTTCACCAACATTTGGACCAAATCAAATCACCCCCGGTTATCAATCATCAACGGTGACACCATTTGTTCAGAAAAATCAGTATGAGGTAGTTGGTCAAGGTCAGTACAGTAAAATTGGTATCGGGAAAATTGGTCTAACAGATGTAGGAACTGTTGGTGTGGGACAAACAGGTCAAGTAACCCAAACTGGTCAAAGAACCGAGTTTGGCGTTGGTCAGATAGGACAAGGTAGATTTGGCTCGACACAAAGAAGTCAGACAGGCCTATTCGGTGTCGGAAAAGAATTGCAATTCGGTGTCGGTCAAACACCTCAACCTGGCTTCGGTATAACTGGCACAGCACAGAGAGGACAGACTAATCTATTTGACTTTGGACAAATTGGTGCTGGTTCAACACAAACAACACAGAGAGGTCAAAGCATTGATCAAACCACAACTTTTGGCGTCGGTCAAGGAAGTAAAGTTAGTGTCGACCAAGTAAAACAATTTAGTGTCGGTCAAGGAATGCAATACGGTGTCGGTCAAGGTGGTGTCGGCCAACAAACGCATTATGGAGTCGGTAAAGAAACTCAAGTGGGTATCGATCAAATAGGAACATCTGGTGTTGGAATTGGAAGTACATTTGAACGAGGTCAAAGTGGTCGGTTTGGCGTTGGTCAAGTGGACACTATTTACCGGGGTGAGTGTTTTAATATAAATTCAACTAAATCATTAAAAAAGAGCTATATTAACTGAATTTACGTTATAATTTTAAAGCATTTACTTAGTTGTCTAAATACATGGTATTAAGTCTAATTACTAACTCTTTCTCGTACTTAAGTTACGTCGTCATTAAAATTATAATAACTTTTGATAGACCTAACCGATTTTATTGAACCGAAATACTCAATGTTACTAGAAGATGTGTTTTATGATTTTCTTGACAGGTTTAGTATAAAGGCAGTTCTTTAACAATGTTGCGTGTTCATACAAACAAGCAGGAGTACCACCTCCCCTTCTCCTCTTTCCCATACCCCTCATTTCTCACACGAACAAACTAGCAACGCACTTGCGACTCCCCTGGAGTTGCTAATGTCTATAGATGGCAGTGACCACTTAAATATAAAAAGGCAGCCATATAAACAAAAAGAGAGATACTCCTAAAAATGAATAAAATGCATTTTATTAGTTATAAGCCTCTGCCCGCGATTTCATGGTGGTAATAAATACTTTGGGCTAACGCCAATACACAGCAGAAGCTCTCAAGAGGAAAAAAGTCCCGATCTTGAAACATTCATCATTAGTGCTCCACTCCTATTGGTCCTAGCGTGTTTGTATTTAGCCGAATACCTTTCTTGATAAATAAGCTATATAACACTGAAAGAAATTTTCAAACCGCACCCCTGAGATTATCCCCTACAACGTCACAACCTCAGGCTATTTTGAAAAAGCCGCGAATCATCCCAATCCGTTAGTGGTATCCGCCGCACACTATGAACCCGTACCTAACGCTGCGCGCTATAAAAGACGTCCGCGACACATTTTTACTGACCCTCCTGATTCAATCACGTCAGCGTACGATCAGTACCAGCCTGTCCCTCGAAACAGAGCATGTTCACGCCCACGCCTGTGTAACCACAGATCACGCCGCCGTGGTTTGGGGGTTAATTTCGCTCCCGCACACCCGATTAGGCCTCCCACGGCAATGGCTCAAGCCTAGGTTCGATCTCTCGGTAGGGAGCCCTTGAGTGCGTTGCTTGCACGATACGGTGACACACAAATATACATCACCGCTACAACACTACACGATAACCCCCACACACGTGCACGCCTCTACACGCTTACACATGAAAGTGGAAGGGTTTACTTTTTTCCCTCATCGAACTGAAAAACTCTCAATTTTCCGATAATAAATATATGGAGGAGTTGTTGAAACGTATATGTGTACCAAGCATACACGCCTCAACAACTCCTCCATATATTTATTATCGGAAAATTGAGAGTTTTCCGATAATAAATATATGGAGGAGTTGTTGAGGCGTGTATGCTTGGTACACATATACGTTTCAACAACTCATACATATATGAATAGTTAGCTAGGTTGGCTAAGATAGGTTGCGATTTTGCATGCAACAGGCAACAGCCAAGCCGAGGTGTGCCGTGCACCCTTGGGCTGGTTGCCAAAATAAAATCGGCTGAACGCCTTAAGCGCTCGCCTTAGTAGTCCGGTGAAGCTGTTAAGACCTACTGGGTCAATAGGGTAGTCAGTTCGAAAAAAAAAAAATACGATTGAGTAATATGTTTACTAAATAATCACATATATTTAATATTTGCTTGCAAAATATTATGCGTTAAATATTTAAATAATTCAGGCTGATTTCTTTATAAATATGTAACACCCATCTCTATACTAATAAGAATTGATAGCGAAATTATTGCATTCTTTTAATATACATATAAATACGTTATTTCTGAATTTGATAACGATGACTGATTTTATTGGTGTTGTAAATTTTGATATTTCACGTTTTCACTTCTAAAATGACATATTTACGATCACAACATTGAATAATAAATTTGGTTTTATTGCGAGATAAATGGTCTAGATAGTATGAAATTATTTAGAAATATATAACGGATTACATCTTTCGTGACGAAAGTTATTTCGAATCCCTAAGGTCAACCACGATTGTGAAAGATTTTTCAAGATGGGAATTTGAAAGTATAGATCATTATTGCATAGTCTAATATAGTCTCCTTACATATTAGCATCTTTGCAAGGGACTAACAGGGACCATGAATTATATTAGGGCAAAGTTTGAAAGAGTTGACAAAAATCCAAGAAACGGCCCCAATATTTTTCAAGATTGAAATGAGAATGTGAAAGTATAGATCGTCAGTGCATAGTCTAAAATAGTCTCCTCACATATTAGTATATTTACTAAGGACTAACAAGGATTAGCTAAATTAGGGCAAAGTTTGAAAGAGTTGACAAAGGTCCAAGAAACGGCCCCAATATTTTTCAAAATTGAAATGAGAATGTGAAAGTATAGATCGTTATTGCATAGTCTAAAATAGTCTCCTCACATATTAGTATATTTACTAAGAACTAACAAGGATAAGCTAAATTAGGGCAAAGTTTAAAAGAGTTGACAAAGGTCCAAGAAACGGCCCCAAAATTTTTCAAGATTGAAATGGGAATGTGAAAGTATAAATCGTTATTGAATAGTCTCCTCACATATTAGCTTCTTTACAAGGGACTAACAAAGAACATTAAGTTTGAAGGAGTTGACAAAGATTCAAGAAACGAGCGTACTCTTCTTTAAAACTTCTTCTTTTGAACAGTGCTTGCATTGTCGCGTTTAGTTCGGTCAGTGAGAACGCCGGAGACCCATCTTCCCTCCCCTCCCTTCTCCTCTCCCTTCCCCACTCCCTTTCTCTCCATTCCCTCAAACAGAGGCTGGCAACGCACTTGCGACTTCTCTGGGGTTGCTAGTGTTTATGGATGGCGGTGATCTCTTAACACCAGGTGACCTGCATGTTCGTTTACCTCTTATATGATACAAGAAAAAAAATCTTCTTTAAAAAGCCGGCAACGCACTTGCGACTCTCCTGGTATTGCTTGTGTCTATGAACGGTAGTGATCACCATCAAATGACCCGCTTATTCATTTGTCCCCTATTACATTTTTATATTTTAGTAAAAAACAATTTTGCAGATGTCAAGGAGTAAGTAAAATACATTACAATCAATTTTAGAAATGACTGTCTGTCAGTTTGTATGATCACACATCACTGCTAAAATACTACGTTCTTAGTAAAATCTCTTCAAGAAAATCACAAAGCATATTCTCGAGTAACATCTATTCTTTGTTTCATTAGAATCGGTTCGGTCTATCAAAAGTTATTGTACTTTTAATGACGACGCGACTTAAGTACGAGAGAAAAGTAGACAAGTAAATGGACTTGATACATTCAGATGACTTTATTATTCGCTATTTTCTTATATATTTCACGCGGACTAAGTCGCGAGCATAGCTAGTATATAATTAAATAAATATACAGTTCCTTTGGAACTCAAACTCAATGATGATAAAACTATCAAAACTTTCGGTATATGACTATTTCAGTAAACATCAACTTTTTACCCTTATCCCACCGAAGTATGATCGGCACAACATTTTCTCTTCCACTCTCTCCTCTCAAATGGCATCTCAGCATTCACACCTTATATACACATATCATTTTTCACACAATCTATCCATACATTTTTCGATCCTACTCTACTCCTGTATCCGTCCACCAGCATACTTAAAACCTTTCTAGTTACATGGTTTTCGTCTCTCCTCATGACATCCTTGTACCATGCTAACCTATTACTCCTCAACTTCTCTCTCAGTGTTATTATTTCCAAACTTCCTCTGATATACTCACTCCTAATCTTATCCGTCCTAGTTCCACCACACATCCACCTCAACAATCGCATCCTTGACATATGTAGTTTTCTCCCATTCATCTCTTTTGTAGCCCAGCACTCTGATGCATACAGCATGATGATACATCTTTGGTTTGGAATGGTTTGATACATCTTCTCCTTGAGTTTCATTGCATCTTTCGCCATTTCATCCACCCTGCATTTATTCTATTCCTCACGCCCTTTTCTATGCTGCCGTCGTTTGGATCAATAATAGGAGATATCGAAACTCATTTTCGTTTCGCTTTCTTTCATTTTCCATTCTTTGTGACGAGATAACCTCTTATAAGTCAATGAACGCCGGCTGCACGCTTAAAAAAGCATGACTCATTGTCACCATTCTTTGTGACGAGATAACCTCTTATAAATCGAGGAACGCCGGCTGCACGCTTAAAAAAGCATGACTCATTGTCACCATTCTTTGCAACGACATAACCTCTTATAAATCGATGAACGCCGGCTACACGCTTAAAAAGGCATGATTCATTGTCACGTTCTGCCTGAGCCGAGCGTGCAAGAGTAAGCGCAGAACAAGCTATAGAGAGGGGCGATCGGCCTGAGCGTTCGGCTTGTGATGCATCTATCTCTCTTCCACTCCATCGGCACTCTTTTCTGATGACTATCACATAAAATTATCGTCCGTAAACCGACTTTACAGACAACCACTTTTTATTTATGTATGTAATATTTCTTTAGGTACTCAACCGCAATTCGGTAAAGGAACACAAACGACCCAAACGCAAGGACAAGGAATTTCTGAAGGTTTTGGACAAGGTGGTATCCAAGGAATTGGCAACGGCGTTATAACAGGACAAGGCGTGGGCCAGTTTAATAGAGTTGGTCAGGGATTTAGGCAGCGTGTTGGACAGCAAGAATCGGTTTCACAATACGGAGTTGGGCAATACGGTCAAGGGAGCGTTGGTCAAGGACAGGTGGGTGAAAAAAAAAATTATACCTTTAAAATTTAACAATCATGGTAAGTACATATAGTACTTTAAATACAACAGTAATTATTATAGGTCCTTTTTTTTTATTGAAGCACGACAAAGATGACTGCACTTTTCCTGATGTTAAGCATAGTACAATCCAAAAACATCGGCAACCACCGATAGACAGGTTATTCATCGCCGGTCGCCGCTATCATGCCGGCCATAATGACGAAAGTCACCAGGTTCTGGATATGCACAGGCTGATCCCGAAACGCGACACGCAGAAGCGAGTCACTATGATGGGCTTTTTCGCCATATACATGGTGGTTGCGACCCAGTCGGGCTGTAAAACCCTACCACCCCGCTATCGCCATTGCCTCGTTCGTTGATCAGCAGGGTGCACCACGTGCAGGTGAGGTTGGCTTAAGTGTCTCACGTCTTAAGATGTTACTCGACACCCCTTACACCCCAATGGATTTAATCGGTGTCCTTAGAAATTGTGATATATAAATATTCCTTGACCAAATGAATGCCCAAAGTATATAATCTTTATAATGTACATGTTGTCTAGATAATTGATTATTTTGACTTTATAAACATTAACACAATTTTTAATATTCATTATCAAAATTAAAAAAAAAAACGTCTTTATTCAATTTAGGCCCTGAGAAGGCATTTATGAACGAAAAACTATTACCGGCTCGGACAAACAACCCACTCATCTAGAAGAACCGGCAAGAAACTCGGTCTGGTTAATCTGTTCATGTTACGTATTAAAAAAAAACATAAATAGTTACGTTTTTAGTGGATGCACAGATAAGTATATCTGAATATTAGTATTAAGTACTCTCCCAGAGCGTTAAAATGTATCCCACATAGAATAACCCCACATAGTAGGCGGTAGAGCCACGCTAGTAGGTGGTAGAGCCACGCCAGTAGGTGGTAGAGCCACGCTGAAGCTATTACTAGCTTCAGTATAAAAGGGCCGGCTCGTCCGGGGTAGTACCACCCGATGAACAGAAACACCGACGTGAAGTAACAGTGATTACATTGTTGCGTTTCGTTCGGTCAGTGAGAGCGCCGCAAGCCCACCTCTCCTCACCTTCCCTATCTCTTCTTCCCTTCCCCTCTCCATGCCCCAGCACAGGCCAGTAACAAACTTGCTACTCCACCGGTGTTGCAAGTGTCTATGGACGGTAGTGATCACTTAACATCAAGTGATCCAGCTGTTCGTTTGATATAAAAAATGGAATCAAGAGGTCAAAAGTTCCTATGATATAAAAAAAAAACATTAAAAAGCAGCCTGATCCATATATTGCATTTTTATATTATTTAGCAGGTTGGTCAGGGTGGATTCCAAGGCGGTGTTGGCACAGGAGTCCAACAAGAATTTGGTAATGGATTGATAACAAGACAAGGGTACGAGATAAAGCAGGGAGGCGGTCAAAGAGTCATCGGTGGTGGCGGTCAAGAGCAATACGACCAAAGTGGCAGCCAAAGTATACTTAACCAAAGTGGTAGATTCGGAGTTGGCCAGAAAACAGGTTTTGTATCGCAAGGAGGAAGTTCCCGTGTCACTCAAGGTCAAGGATCTGGTGCAAATCTAGGTACTTAAGTCCTTAATTTTCTATAGCACTTGTCTCAAATACATGTAATTTATAATTATGAAACACTAGCGAGCACGGCAAACGATGTCCTGCCCTGATTACAAAAAAAAGTGTATGTGTACTTATGTTAGAAGTTATACTTCTTTGGCG
Source organism: Antheraea mylitta (assembly GCA_014332785.1). Lineage (NCBI taxonomy): Eukaryota > Metazoa > Arthropoda > Insecta > Lepidoptera > Saturniidae > Antheraea > Antheraea mylitta. The sequence continues at coordinate 6,455 of JACEII010000324.1, read as the reverse complement.
TAACAAGATAAAAATCTTTATAAAAATTTTGTTTTTCCCCTTATTCTACGTTTGTAGAAAAAACGAAACTAACAATAGAAAAAAGGTATTTAATACATTGAAAGTTTTAATACAAAGAAATACAAAGAAACAAAATGTTGACTATAGCTAACTTCAGGGTGTCGGATTTTTGTTACGGAGTGCGCACAAGTAGCGCGCGGAGTAGTACAAATTTATTCTCATCATTTTTCCCTAACGCGCCAAAAGAAGTATAACTTCAAAAATCCTTGACAAATTACATACCAAAACGTTCTTCATTAATCAGTTTATCCACTGGTGAAAACCATATGAAAATCCGTTTAGTAGTTTTTGAGTTTATCGCGAACATACAGACAGACGCGATAGAGGACTTTGTTTTGTACTATGTAATGATTTGAAATTAGAGATTCACACTAAGTGCTTCAATGTCTAAATGGTGTTCTTTCAATGAGTTGTGTTCATAATAATATTTGATTATAATAATGTACACACAACTTAAAAGGAAGTTTTTAAAAATTAAGACAATAGAATCTTATACTTAAAATAACTGAAAACTTTATAAAATGTTCATAAATACATATCCACTAAAGATTAACACATAGTGTTACGAATATATTGAGGTGGTCGTAAATCACCTCTATCCGTAATATTTGTATAATGTGTTTTAATTACAAGTTCTTATAATATTATTATTACGAATATAATGTATCGATATAACCACTCAAACTATTTTGCGATCTTATTAGACTCTGTCGTGTCAATATTCCGAATAAACTCTATGGTTCAGAGTCTACTCGGTGACCGTTCCGATCAGAGTCTATGATGTTACTGATTTTGAACAAGTTCATGTTCCTTATTTAAGGGTCTCGCAGCTGTAATGGGCCGATACACGCGGTCTATGCGTGTGGCTCGCTTAAAGTCGAAATCAGCTCGACCGAGACCCCTAGGATGCGCACGTTTGAGAAATAAGGCACATGGATTCGTTCTTTTGTCATTATTTCCCTAAACCGTGGCATTGACATAGATTTATTGCATCTTGCACAATTTCAAACAATACTCATCCCTAATAAATTATAAGTCTACTCGTTCCTTATTGTCCATATAACTTATTGCTAACACTGTTTCTACAAACTAAAACAATATGTACTGCAACTAAAGGGTAATAAATCTACGCGCTGAACATCCTATTCCTATTCCTATTCACTATTTAAAAGTATTCAATGTCGATAAGTGTCTTGCACATGCTCGCTGTCCGTAACACATAGAATAGCAAAGAATATAGAAAAGTTGTTAGTCCTTAAAATTATTTCTGTCTCAAAAAAAAAACTTCCAAAATCTAATGGTAAATACAGATTCTTTAAAAGCGATCGTATGTAATTAGATACAATAAGTTAGGAAGAGAGACTTTGATTTTAAACTAATATTATAAAGCTTGAGGGTTTGTTTGTTTGGTTGGTTGAAAGCGTTAATCTCAAGAACTACCGGTCCGATTTGATTTTTTTTGTCAGTGGTAGATAGCTCATTTATCGAGGAAGGCTGTATTACGCTAAAACTAATAGGAGCGGAGCACCAATGAAGAATATTTCAAGATCGGGTTTTTTCTCTTTTGAGAACTTTAGCTGTGCGTTAGCGTTAGCTTACATTAATAATTCCACGCGGCCAAATTCGTAAGAATAGCTAGTAATTCTTATAGAGCTATGACTATTGAAACTCTGAAATATAAACTATATATAGTTTATAGTTTATATTTCCTAAAAACATTTTACAAACTACACTCTTTGTTATAGGCTTCGGTAGTGGCAGTAGATATCAAACAGGCCAACAACTCGTTTCTGAACGCGGCCAGGCTTTACTCCAGGGTAAAAGTGAAACCATCACACAAGGACAGAGTGAAATAGTGACACAGGGAAAGGGGCAAATTGTAAGTCAAGAACAAGGTCAAGGTGTCAAACAGGGTGTCGGTCAGTATACGATCCAAGAAACTGTCACCAAAGGCGAAAATCAAGGAGTTAAGCAAGGAGGTGGTGCGATTATTACACAAGATAATGGGCAAACTGTCAGTGGAGGTCAAAGATACATTGTATCTCAAGGACAAGATCAGATTGTCAAACAAGGTGGAGGCGTAATCGTCACCCAAGGCAAAAAGCAGACTATAAAACAAGGCGGAGGTCAAATCGTGACTCAAGGGGGTCGTCAAATAGTGACTCAAGGAGGTAGTCAAACAGTGACCCAAGGAGGTGGTCAAATAGTGACTCAAAGAGGTAGTCAAACAGTGACCCAAGGAGGTGGTCAAATAGTGACTCAAAGAGGTGGCCAAATCGAGAAACAAGGTGGAGGTCAATATGTAACACAGGGTGGTGCTCAGTACGTTATTCAGGGAGAGGGTCAAGGCTACAAGCAAGAACAAGGTATCCTGGTATCACAGGGAGGTGGTATTGAAGGGGATAAAGATTACAGCGCCTCAACTCAACGGGTGTACCTTCAAAAGTACACAGGAACTGGACAATGTGGTCTATTGAATGTAAGTTATCTGAATGTTATGATATTTTTTTAATATCGTAGAAGGTAAACTAACAGATGGGTCACCTGATGTTAAGTGATCACCATCGTCCATAGACACTTGCAACACCAGGGGAGTCGCAAGTACGTTGCCAGGCTGTGTTTGAGGGGATGTCGAAATGGGGGAAGAGGGTGGGGAGGTGGTCTTCCGGCTCTCTCACTTACCGAACGAAATGCAACAATGCATATTAATTTATGTCGGTGTTTCCGTGTATCAGGTGGTAGTAACCCGAACGAGCCGACCCATTCATGCTGAAACCAGTAATAGCTTCAGCGTGGCTCTACCTAACAAGGATATACAACACAATACAGTGTATTATAACATATAATTGTCTAATTTTATAAGTAAAAACTTCCTTTGACGCGTTCAGCGGTTTCTTTTTGGCAGGACATAAAACAAATAATTGCGCGTCATGACATGACAAGCATGACCGACCATTATTATTATAATTTACTTTAGTAACTTAGTTATTCATATATTATTAACTAGTTATGCCCGTGACTACGTCCGAGTCGGAATTAAAGTAAAAAAACAGACAATAATAACATCAACTGGGCATATAAAGTTCATTTACTTATCTACTTTTCTCAGGTACTTACGCCGCGTCGTCATTAAAATTACAATTACATATTACATTTACATTTGAATTATATGTATATATATAGATAGCATAATATAAAGAGTTGAAAATAGCTAGGGTCTGTCGTACAGGTACTGGTATTTAATAACCCACCCCAATAATAATTTATTTGATAGTTTTGATATTCTTCTTCTTCGATTTTATTCTTGGCAACCAGTGTTCTAGTAGACTATTACTGTCATTGTCAAGTCAGTAACGATATTACGAGTTTCTTGATATAATCTCAATGAACTAAAAAGATGGTGGCCGTCTTGTTAGAACTTTCCAGGGAGTTTTTGTGGCAACTCAGAATTCATGCTCCGTGGTATTATTCCCGATCCACTTCATTTGTGCACAATAACCAACTATATTACGTAAAGCACCACCAACATTACACAATATAGAGCGAAATAACACAAGATTATGGATAAAACTACATGCCATTCCAAGATCCCGCCAAACAGTGTAGTTTTGACGTTATGGCCTGAACAGAACAAAGTATTTTGTAAAATTAATTCACTTTTACCTGCCGTTTCAATGAAATCAACAATCCATTTTCAAGAGTACAGACTTGTATATATCAGTAAGCTATTACTTGCCTGAACTCCAAAAGACCTCTAGATACGTGTTTTATTCTGACCTTTTCCAATGACGTCACTTACATCAGTATCCACAATGTCCATTGTAATTAAAACCTGCACCGAATATGTTTTGTATAATCGACAGGTTCTATCGAATTTGGTGGCAACTAATTCATATCAGATCGCATGTGAATAAAGAAATATTATATTACTAGCTGTGCCCGTGACTATGTCCGCGTAAATTTCCAATTTTAAAACAAGGGTTACTAAATCATAGGATTGTGATGTGTGTTAAAACTTATTATACACATACAAACGATTGTAATATATATGTAAAACTTTATGTTATACCGATGTATAAACTAATAGCCTCAGCTCGCGACTTCGTTTGCGTAGAATATATACTTTAGGCTAACGTTAACACACAGCGGAAGTTCTCAAGAGGAAAAAAACCCTGAATTTTAAACATTCTTCATTGGTGCTCCGCTCCTATTGGTCGTAGCGTGATGCTATATAACCTATAATCATCCCCAATAAATGAGCTTTGTAACGTTGAAATAATTTTTCAAATTGGACCAGTAGTTCCTGGGATTACACAATGTCATAAACTCACAAACTTTACCTCTTTATAATATTAGTATAGACAAAATACCCAAAGACACTTTTCGTACATCTTCTCCACTTCCAAATGGAAGACGCAAAGAAAACTTAGTTATACAGCCTTGTATAGGATTAGTCATTATCCACAGACTATAATATAATATTAATAAAAAAAATTAACACGATTGGGCGACGCGGCAAAGGTCGTACAGTCAAACAGCCAACGCCGTTCAAAGTTATTGTTATTTTGAATAAATACATAAAAACTCGACACATCCAATAACACGTTACCAAATACCAATCAATCTAACTTTAATAACTATCAATCAAGTAATTAATTATATATTTATAACTGTGTTTGCAAAATCAATAACAGAGACTCATAAAGGTGAGGACGACGCCGTCATTATAAAATCTCAACAAGCGTATGACGAAACGATTCCCTATTTATTAATTGGCCTTTCAAGATCGTGTTTACAACGAAAATTATGACATTGCTTCATACATTATTATAGGCAACTTGTTGAGCGTGTCGGCTTCATACGGATAAAGAAAAAATAATATGAAATCCTCCTTTACCACACGACTATTTGTTGAAATAAAAAAGTAATTGAACAATTGAACATCAATTTATCTATAATTACTTGTTCCCGCGACTTCCACCGCGTGGAATAATTACTTTGGGCTAACGCTAATACGTAGCGCAACCTTTCAAAAAGGAATCATTTGAGCCGTCACGGGACGCCTGGCAGATGTGTACCATCGTAATTGTTCAAATCGAATTCTCAAATGACACTGTAGATATGTGAGAGATTATGCGTAGTCGCTTGCGCACACACCGCATTTGGCAGAATTTTTGGGTTGAATAAGAATTAATATTTATGTAAAAAAATAAATAAACACTCATTATTTATGGAACAAATTTGTAATGCTTTATCATTTCATTATACCATAGCTGAATCCTGTCGTAATCTTATCTTTTTCGATGTTTCACAGTCGCCAGGCGTCATGTGACGGCTCAATTTTTTCTATATTTACATAGTGGTAGGGCTTTTGTTAAGCTCACCAGACTAACTACTACCCTCAGATTGCAAATATGTAGCAAAACACCTATAAGTGTATTCTGGTAGTTACACTTGATAACCAGTTGTCCTATGAATTTACTGTATTTCCTATCTTCTATCACATCGTCACTTAACATAGGTTAATTTGCGTTAAACTCTACAATCCTAAAGTATAAAATTTTTTAACCACAAATTGAATTTGAATATCCGTTAGCAATAAACCATATGTTTGGGCAGCTACTCTTGATTCCTTCTTTATCTTAATGGATCGTCCTCTTTGCCTTTTTGGACTACAATACTTTTGGCATCTGGATTTACATTTCCTGATGCTATAACGTGCCAAATTTAGAAAGTTACTAAAGAGGATTCATTCCCGTATGTGTAGTGACCATGCTGGCAGTAACCCGTTACCAATGGGTCATAATAATTAGAGATTTCTTTTACCATCAGCCTCAAAGACCGTACGGTAACCGCAACGACCTGGAGGTTGACTTCGCTGAGATCCCCTGGCAAGCGATGGTTCTGCTCCAGACGAACAGAAGCCTCTTATGCGGTGGTGTCATCACTAGACCTGAAGTTGTTGTCACTTCTGCATCGTGCGTCGATGGGTGGGTCTTTATAGAATCAATTCCTTCTTTAATTACATATAAGCCTGTCTAAAAGACTAACCTTATTATTATCTTCCTGCATTTATCCCACTTCAGTAGGGTTGCTACAATAAGTTTTTATTTTCCATTCTTCCCTATCAGCTATAAATTCAGTATTAAAATCTTAAAGAATAATCCCATCACTATGTTCTGACCGAGCGAAACGCAATAACGCAATCACTGTTACTTTACGTGTATCTGTGAGAGAGTGGTACTGCCAGGAGCGAGCCAACCCTTCATACTAAAAAAAAAAATTAAATAAATATGACCACATTTATAATGAATCATAATAGTCCTACTTTTTATACATTTATTAGTATATTTTCATGCTGACGACCCTAAAATAAATAAATACTGAAACCAGTT